>VYZQ01010968.1:39085-111542 GCA_013400655.1 Mystacornis crossleyi
CCCCCCCGATCTCTTGGTGGCAAAAGACTTGAGAAAAACAGGATAGTCCTGGAAAGCAAATGAAAGAAGTTCAAACAATGAAAAAGTACTGAAGCTGCCAGCCGGTTCCCATTAGTCCTCCAGAATTAATGTTTAATAGCTGTGATGCTCAGATTTGCTTGGAGATTGAACTCTGCTGAAGAGTCCTGTTAGATATATATGTATATATATACCTTTTATAGACGGATGTATATTTCTGTCATTTTCTTTCTACACAGAATTCCTCTGTCAGTGGAATTGTGTATATAAAGCTGTTAGCTTTAAAGTTTTATCTACCTGGATTTTTCTGATGAAGTTCTGGGCTTTAAGGGCGCTTGAGGTTTCTTTGTGGAGGGAAGAGCCATATTTCACTCAGATTTTGCTATTCCCCGCCTAATTGAGAAAGATGCTGAAAAGTTATACAGTGAGCAATGTATTGATTTGGTTAACATACTCTACGAATTGTACTGTCCCAGGGGAGTGATAAACATCTTAGAAACAACAATGCAAGTAGATTAAAAAGAACACTGAGCATCGAATTTAATTAATGCCACTGCTGAACAAGTACTACTTGTTTGTGTGTGTGAGTGTGTTTAAACTGAAGTACAGCTTGGAGGAATTTGGTTGGGCTCCCAAACCAGTCTGCTTTCCCATGCTTGTCAGTTTGGCAAAGAAAATTTGGGCAGGTATGTGACGAGGTGAAAATTGACTTGATGAGCGAGTGGCAAGGAGAGCCATCAATCACTGGGGGCTGACAACTCCTCCCCAAAGTGTAGGCTGAGAAGAGAGACAGAGTTCCCTTTCAAGGGGAAAAATAAACACTACGTGTGGCTTTCACTGAGTCTGAGACTCCAGGAGGGATTATGGTATTGTAGTCAGGAAGCCAGAATTGTGGAGGCCAAAAAGCATGCTGGGGCTGTGTTCCAAACATTGAGATAGAGGTACATAATTATCCAGCACAGGAGGTCTTTCCAGACACTCGTCCCCCAGCGACTGTGGCAATTAAACTATGAAAAGAATTTGGTTTCGTTTCATCTTCGTTGGACTCCACTTCTTTTGGGAAAGGGCAGTCCTTGGAACCTGTGTTGCTGTCGTGGTAGTAAAGAGTGGTTTGGCTCCACGGATGGGTCCAGAGCTTTGATTTTTGCGTTGTTGCACCTTTGCAAGCCACGATTTTGAGTTTGCTGCTGCCCTGTTGGATGAAGAATCCCTTCCTTCTGCCGGCAGATGTTGAGGTGCAGAAGCCAGCAAAAATCTTCAGGTGAGGAGATGCATGGCCAAGTAGCCTTGTGCCGCACTTCAGGATTTAGGATAAGGATAGGAGCCACAAATGTGCTTTCAGTGGCATTTAATGTAGTCTGAAGATCGGAAACTGCAGCAATGTCAGTGGAAATAGTGCTGTTGGAGCCTGAAATACATGTTGGCATCCTGGTATGTTTTCTTTCTGCAAAATCATGATTGCATTTTGCACTTATCGACATAGACTTCAATCAGAGTTTACAGGATGATTTATGGAAATTAAATCAGCATTACATCCAGGCTGTTACTTAGGGGTTTCTACCCACTTTGCAGCTGGATAAACTGAGCTGCGGGGCTGTGGCTGCCAGACAGCGAGGTGGGCAGTGGACCTGGGTGGCGGCGTCCAGGGGGGTTTGCTCCAGTCCTGCTCCAGACACAAACTGGTCCCAGAGACAGAGCTCCCTTCAGCTCTACACCTGCTCTGTGCTTATTTAGAGAAGGGCTGGGCAAGTTCTTTGCAAATGTTTGTGCAGTGGTCTGGTGGTGTTTTCACTGGAGATTTAATGGTAGTTGCTAGCTTGTGGTCTGGGATGCTTGAGCCAGGCTGAAATCTCTAATGGAGGGACAGGGTTTTGAGGTGATACCAACTGAGATGAAAAATCTTGCCCTGAAGTATCAGGGATTCACCTGGGATACTCTGTATTAATTATTTTCCTCAAGTGTCCTATTTATGTCATCAAGAATCTGTTTTTACTGACTCCAGAAGTTACTGTATATAGTACCCAAAATTAAAGGTCCCTCAACAGCATTTCTGTCCTTAGTACTATGAATTTTGTATGTAGAAGGTAGCAAAAGGGCAATTAAATCAGAATCAACTTTTTAATGGCTGGCTTTATAAAAGGTGAATCTGTGTCCCTGTTCGCTGAGGTACGACACCATGTTCCAGTGACAAGGAGTTTGGAGAAGTTTGACTTTATCTCCACACTCTCAGCCTTTTTTTTTTTTTTTTTTTTTTAATTTTCAAGTGTTGAGGGCAGGAGGGGAAAAGAGGTTTTGTGTTATTTTTTCCCTTCAAGACAAGTGCTCTCCAAATTTCAGTTGGGTTTCATCACATCTAAGATGAATCATTGACCAGATTAGAACAATTGCTGCAGTTACTTGTTTTATCCATTTACTGAGGTTTTACCGTCTTTTATTTCTGAAGCGGAAAATCAGGTCTAATTTTCTGCTTGAGCTGTTAAATCACCCTGTGAGGAGGATGCTCTTCTGACCCTCACCTGGCATCTCAGTGTGGAGGCAACAGGGTCCCCTGAAGGGAGGGCCAGTTACTTTGGTGCCATTTCTCTTCCCTGTCAGACCATGCCTGGATTAGCACTTAACTCCATCCATTTAAATTAGTTTTATTGTGAATAAAATAGACCTTTTTTCCCCCCCCTACCTCTGAGAAATATATCTCAATAAGTACCACTGAGAGACTGAGAAAAGAAAGGTTTGTGCACACAGCTTGGCATGTATGGATGGAAAGTGATGCTTTCCTGCAATCTATGCCATACTTTATACAGATTTTAATTGCCTGTAATGCAGCGTAGCAAACCAATATCACTGCAAAGACTGGAGCCTTTCACCTGTCCGGGACTTTCGGGCTTCCAAAGGACAGTAAACTGAGTCAGAAGAAGGTACATCCATGGGAGAGCTGGAAGTCCTGAATTGAAATAGTCTTACAGATTTTTCCAAGTCTAAGGAGTATATTTTGCAACAGTTTTTCTTGTGGAAAATTACTGAATTCCTGCAAATTCATCTGGCTGCAGAACTGCCTAGGTGAAGGAATGAAAAACAAGGCAAACTTACATAAACCTTCAAATAATAACAAGAATATAATTTGTATAATTGTGGTAATTTTGTGGCATTACAGGTTATGTGCCTGCACATGTGTGTGCCTCTCATTTTTGAAAACCTGTATGTTTTTCTGTCAGTAAAATAGCTCTCAACATGTGCTGAGAAGTGATTTTGTGAAAACAAGGACGACTTGGTTACGCCTCAGGTGATGATGGAAACTGCTAACAGAAGATGAAAACTCACTCACTTTTCACATATTCTTGAAGCTGGAAAACTATTTTTCCCATCCTCCTCCTCCCCTCCCTCTCGCCTCAGCTCTGTTCGAGGCTTTATGAAGGTTTTTGGTTTGTGTTTCGAGATGTTTTTGCTGACAGTGTTACATCTCTCTCCTCCCCACAGCAGCAGCCGTCGTTCCAAGGGAGGAGGCATTACCCTGGCCGAAGGCACAGCTTTCTCTCCATGCTTCTCTAGAGGTGTTCAGATGGGATTAAAGTCCACATGGAGATATGGAAATGGACCAGGAATTTACTCTAAAAAGATGGTCAGCTGGGACTCGGGTTGCCTTATCTGCCTGGTGGTGGTCACCATGGCTGGACTTTCCCTGGCTCGACCTTCATTTAATTTAGTTGTTGAAGACACCACGGTGGAACCCGAAGGTAAATCACTCTAGAATCCTTAATTCCTTAAAAGAAGTTAATTTTAAATGCCTGAACATCTGAAATAGAAGTCAACGTCTTTCCATGTGCCCTGGTAAATCTAAGGCGAGTAACAGAGCAGCCCGGGAGAGTTACGGTTTCCGACTCTCCCTGCTCTCACATGGGCTGTGTTTGTACAAGCGTGCGTTTGTTTATTCTTATGCAAGCCAGTGGTGTCAGCGATTTCACTTGGGACTGTCATCACGTTGTATAATCAAAGTGTGCAGATGAAAGTTTTCAGGAATGGGTCTTCAAGGAAACCAGTCTGTGGCACTTCTGTGTGTTACGTGTTGCTGCCTCAAGGAACGAAGCAGATGAGTGGCTGCTGGAGTCCTGAGAAAAATGAATCTCATTAGTTTTTATTTGTGAATGTTTCATTTTGCCGGGCACTCTGGAAAAATGCTGTTGCAGCTTTGTTGGTGTTTGTACTGAGAACAAACTTCCCTGTTGCTGTTAATAGCCAAGCAGTGTCTGGATCACAAGTTCTGAAGGTGTAAATGTTGAGATCTGAATAGAAGGGCTGTAGTTTATTGCTGTGAATGCAAAGGCTAATCTAGACCTTCATGCTGGAAGAGGTGTTTTGATAAAATCTGCTATTTTGAGCCTGCACCTGTTGGTATGTTCTTCTAGGTTTATCTGTTCCTCAAGATTTGCAAAGTGGTTTTCTTCTCTGGACAGCTCCTGAGGGGCTGCTTTTTTATTGTTGTGAGCTGATTGTATTGAAGAATGATTTTACTGTGTTGTGCTGGATTGTTCCTGCTCTCTGAGCATCTGGGGGAGGAAGTGAGGCTTCTTTCATAAGGTTGTATCTGTCTTTTGGAGGAGTGATCACAGTTCTAATAACTCAGCTGTCAAGCTGATATAACAGTCCACAGAGCATTTCTGACCTGGCAAGCTTGCTGCAGAGAGTTTGGCCTTTACACATTCTGCTACTCATGTCCATGGATGCAGCTTTGTTTTTATTTAACACATCTTCATGCAAAACGTACTTGTTTCTATCCAGTGCCTCTAAAAATAGACGTCACCAGCTAACGCATTTCTAGAATCCGGTCCAAGTACATTTTTATTGATGGCAGGGGATGAACTATTTAGAGATGATGAGCTCTCTTCCCTAGCAAGAGTTCCTGAAAAAAATTCTCAACAAATAGCAATATTGTCATCTGTCAGCCATGGAGATGGTTGATAGCAAGGATTTCTTTTTTTCCTTTTGAAGGTAACCCGAGATTTAAAAAAAAAAAAAAAAGCCCAACTCTTGTTGCCACTTACTGTATGATTTGTTAATTGAACATCTGGTGCCTTTTTGGCTTTTCAGGGGAATGACAAAATCATGAATAATTCTGGTTTCAAACTAGCTTTGTAGTGAGGTCCCCTAGTTTTAGGGTTAAGTCAGAAAGAATGTGATTGCATTGGTGAACTGTTTTACGGGAAGAAGAGTAACTTTTTTTGAATGGTGACTGATAATTTTGCAACTTCTCAGGGAAAGAATAGCTTTTATTATTTTGGAAAGCATACTTTGAAAATATATGTTTTTTCCACAGTGAATATGTAGGGGGTGGAATCTGGGTTTTGCCAAAGAGTAAATTGTTAAGAAAGATTTAAAACTTCTTTCCTGGGCAGGAATGTTACTGATGTGAAACAATTTTAGATGTGAGAACCCAAATCATTACCAGAAGCAAGAAAAAAAAAATCGGAGAATGCTTCTAAGTTAATGGCACAATAAGAGTTTTATGCTGCAGAATACAGGGAATTGTGTGGGATTTATATCTGAGATTTGGGAAATAAAACGTCCTTTATGTACTTCATTAAACCCTTTGATAAGAAAAAACAAACCAAAACAAAACCAAGTTTTTACACAGTCACCTTCTCTGGGTTCTATCACTGCCACCCACAAGCTCTCTAAGCCACAACCAAAAAAAAACCATCAAAAGAACTCTTCAAGACAAAGCAGACTTCTTTTTTAATTTAGTAAATGCCAAAACATTTTGGGCACAGCTAATTTGGGGGGTCAGGTGGTCCGATAATGTAAATTTTCAATGGGGCTGCTGACTGCAGTCATTAGAGCTATGACATTTCATGCCAGCTGAGAAGGTCAGCAGGGCCATGACCTTTGGTGACACTTGCTGATCTGTTCCTGAGTCTTCCTTCATGGACATGCCCTGAATTGTCTTTATTTTTAATACAACGTGCTTTGAGTTGTTATTGTTTATTGTCTTAGTGACTCAGAATATTGGAAAAGCTGCGTGCAGTGTTAACAGGAATTGAGATTTGTTCCTTTGGTTGTGACAGAGAAAATACCTTCTCTCAGCTATACGTAACTTTAGGGACATTTGCAATAATTTCCTTCCGAGTATCTGGCTTTGTATAAAAAATACTAAAATACGTGCTTTGTATGAGCAGTATTTATCTAATAGGGTAATCAGCTGCGTGGGTACGGGCGGGATATGTGCAAGATGTCATACATTACGGTGCTGTGCTTTTTGGCTATTGACAGTCAATCTTGGGTAAATAAATATCCCTCTGTGACCACCGGCAATTACTCTGGTCCACATGAAAGTGTTTACACTGAGGATGGGATCCTGAGCCGGTGTGAGTGATAACGCTGGTGCTGATATCGGGGGTGCTCACTGGGGATCCTCAGTGTGGTGGGTCTCAGCTGTGGTGCTTTATTCCCAAGCAGCGATGGCAAAACCCGAGGCTGCTGCGCTGTGGGAGCAGAAACGGGGCATGTAGGACTTCTGTGGGGACTGTCAGCTCTCAAATCGTATCTCACGTCAAGTGTTTACGTCCATGTTTTTTGTCCGAGGGAGCATAAAGACTTTTTCTGCTTTTAAATATTTAGAAATAAGTCTCCCCCAGCATGTACAAAGGCACCATTCTCTCAGCCTGTGTGCAACCAGGCCTTTGATGATAGCCAGCGTTTCACAAGGGCTCTGACCGCACACATGGGCTGAAGGGTTACTTTGTGAACTGAATAATTAGTTTAGACATATATTTGATAAATAGTGAGCTCTCCCTTGACCTCCCCTTGCCCAGGCTGTGTGTTATCATCCTGGTAGCTAATTTGGGCTCTTACCCACATGCAATGCCTTGACACCGTCCTTGGAGCACCCACTCGGAGCCCCCGCCCGGTGCGGTGAGAACGCGTTTCAGTTCTTTTAATTTAGGTCAAATTTCAAAGGATTAATTTAAGCTTTCCACAAGGGACAGCCTATTTCGGTGTCCTGTGAAAAACACAGTAGTTCAGAACGGTCCTACATTTGGGAGGTTCGTAGGAGAGCAGGGAAGGGGAGAGAGCCCCTTTAAGGGGTGACCTGTGCTTGTGGTGGAAGCGAGTAACGAGTCGTCCTTTGGGTTATAACTCGGTCGCAGCCGTTTGCTGACACTAAACAACATACAAAACTAAATATGTTTGGCACAGTACCTCCCTTCCTGTAAAAATGTTAAGTCACGTGAGCAATGTACCTTCATTTTTGTAAAAATGTTGGCAGTGCTTGAAGATTAATGTCACCTGTGGTCAGCACTGTCCACCTGGAGATCCTTCTTTAGCCACTGTGACCTGCCGGGGTCAGGATGTGGGATTTTGTGAGGTGCTCCAGTGTGTGGAGGAGGGATGCTGCGGTGGTGGGATGTCCCCTGTCCTGCTCCCCATCCCAGGGTGTCCCCATGGGTCCTCTCCAGCCAGTGCCACCCTGCTGAGAGGTCACAGGGCTGATGAGACCCTGCACGTCCATAATTTTCCTGGGACAGGCGGTGTAGAAGCATCAGGGTGCTGCTTCCAGTTTGGTAGAAAAAAATAAAGCAAATAGTTCACCTTGGGTTTCCTTGTTACTGTTTTGTTTTGGCATTTTCTTTCTTAAACAAGAACAGTGCCTTTGATATCTGCAAGTTAATAATTCAAACCGATTAGTTAAATCAGAGCCGGCTTTATCTTTTAAATTTATTTTCCTTTTAATTTTATTTCAAGGCAGGGCAATTATTAAAGCCCATTATGGAGGAATGTGACATCGCCACAGCTTCGGGTGAGGGCTGGATGCCCTTTCGGGGATCCGGTTCAGTAAGTTATTTGGCCCAGTACAGGATTTGCTAGCTGAGATTCTGGGGAATTGTATGAACAGCCAGATTAAATCAGTCTTAATGTGTCCATTCTGTGTTTAAAATCTGCAGCCCTTTAGCAGGGGCATGGTCTTGAGAGCTTCAAACTAATTGGACGTGGGTAGGGTTGTTATTTACAGTCCGTGTTGATGAGACACTGGGAGTTGGTAGTCTCTCAGTGTGGCTACTATTTGCAAAGTAGCAGAAATAATTACATGTTTTAGGCTTATCTGCCATACAGTTGCAGCTTCTTGAAGAGGTAGAATAATTATAAAGTTTCAGGAATTTGATTCCTTTAGTGGGGGGCTTGGGGGTTTTTTTTGAGCCAGAAGATTTTCAAAGATGCTTAGTTGTGAGGTTTTTTATTTTTTTTTTTTTAATAAACCACTTGTATAGATAAAACCCCAAACCAATGGCCAACTCCAACGAATGCATAGTTTCCTAATGTTAAAATAGTTCTTCCTTGGCAGAGAAATAGCAACAAATTTCAGGCCATAGCAGCTTTTTTACAGGCAAGTTAGAAACCTCTGAAAGCAGAACTTACAATGAAAATGCTGACATCTCCAGTTATGCAAGGTTGTGTACGCATGAGACGATGGACTATTGTGGTGTTTTAATAATAACCATAGCATAGCTCTTAATGAGCTTATTTCTATATCCAGCTTCCCAGCTTCAGTAGAAATGATCTTTAAGTGGCTTTAAACAAAAGCATTCAAAGATTAGTGTTTTCTTAAAAGGAGAATGTAGTTTAGGATCAGATGGGAATGCAAGAAAAACACTTAACTATGCATTTTTCTGTCATATACAGCAAAAAATTCCTTATTGGAAGTGTCAGATTTTTAAGTGCTAAACATTTTGAGACTGCTCAAGATTGAAGCTTTACAGTGAGACAGACTTTCTTCGAAGCAGTGCTCCTGAGCAGTTTAAATCAGTGTATTTAAGAGAACCATCACCCACCCTGGCAAGTTATGTCTTGTCTGTGTGTAATAACACACCTGGTTTGACTAGAGGAGAAAATTTATTTCAGTGTAGTTAAAGAAGTGCAAAATTCAGGCTGAAAAGGGACCGTGAATCCCAGCCGGACAAGTGGGAGCACCGTCTATAGGGGACACTGATTTGTGTGAGTGGGGGCAGTGGGAAACGGAGCAATATTTGGTTTGGCACGGAGCCTGCCAGTGTAAAATCATCCTTAGAGCAATTTGGAGACTGATTTGGAACTCGGACGTTTGAGTTCAGGTTCAGCACATTGCAATGTGTGTTTGGAGTGGGGTTTTTTTGGGAGATTTGGCACGGCGTGCTCCCCAAATCAGAGACGCCGTCTTGCAGTCCCTGGGACTAAGCTGACTTTTGAGCTGATTGAAAGAGTAGTTGGAGCAACTGAGCAACTTTGTAAGAGTCAGATCTTAAATAAGGACCAGATTTGCAGGAGTGCAGCAGCCAAGAGCTCCTGTTATAATTACGAAACGTGCGCTGGGAGTGCCGGGGCTGTTCTGGAAGTTTGGCCCTTCGGGTTTCAATCAGAGCGGGGAGCGTCAGCAGAACTGCCTTGGCATTTGCTCCTTGGGGACGGTGCTTCCCAACCAGGACAGTTGCAAAACAAGAGAGTCTGTAAGAGAAGTGGATCTTTTTTAATGTGGATTTTTTTTTAATGCCCAGCTTATAATTCATAAACCGATTATGTATGTCTCCAGGTTGTCCTTTCCCAGCTCTTAATTATCACTGATGGTTTCTTTGCTTTGTTTGGTTTGGTTTTTTTCCAAAGAACCCTTTAGTTATGGGTTTGTTTTTCCTGGACTTCTGAGTATCAGAGCACCTGACAGAGGGATGTGTCTTATGGGCGTCATTTTCTGCTGGTTCAGGTTTTCCTGACTCTTGTCACCACACAAATGCCATTATCCATATCAAAGAATGAGACAGAAGGCTGAATTCTTCGGTGCTGCTTTGTTCTCTTGCTGTGCTATTATTATTTTAATTGTATTTTTAAAGTGACTGTAAGTGAAAGCATTTGGTGAACCCCAGTGAAGCTGAGGAGTTGAGACCTGACCTACTTTCATTCCCCTCCTCACACGTTGCAGGTTGTGTGTAATTATTGCTTTTCCTCCCCCACAAAAGAACTGGCTCATCAGTTTGGGACATTCACCGTGTCAAGCAAAGCCACCAGAACTGGGAAGAGGGGAAAATTCCTTTATATCAAGGAAATGGCTTGCGTTTGTGAGGGTTTACTGGAAAAGGGAATGTGTTAACGGACGGGAAGGGAGAAAAATGAGCATGAGAGGCTTGTTGGGGAGGAGAAAATCATATTTTGATTGTATTTTTTTATTTTTTCCTCTTTTCTATTTCAAATAGTTCTGTGACATGGAAGGAAAAGGTAGGAAAAGAGTTTTGTGACACCTCAGGCTTTCTCCCAAGGGACTTGTGGCTGTTTCTGAGTGGGGTTGGAATGGGATGCTGTGGCTGGGGATGCTTTGGTGGACTGCACCGACCAGGACAAGGCTGTAGGAGGTTCAGTTGTGGCTGGGTGGACAGAAATTGATCAGAGCAGCACGCAACAACTTGGTTTTTAAATGTAATAAAAAGCTGTGGGGTAGAAAAAACTCGGGAAGGTTCATGCTAGGCTTGCTTTAGGACGGGCTGTGTGGAGAGGTGAGCTGCTGGCAGGACCTGCTGCTGGGCAGGAGGAGAGCCTGCTCTCGGGAGACTGGCTTTGCAAGTTTGGAAAGCGCCCTGCTCAGTGTCTCAGTGTTGCAATATTTAATTTGTTTCAAGGAAAGTAATAAGGCTTCTAATTCGGAGCACCGCCCGACAGTTCTTGAAAATTATTTTAAACCCCCAGTTCGAATTTTGAGCTTGGTTCTGATAAACATTTTTTAATCATGAAAAATAATGCTGTTTAGGTACTACAGTATTGAAGTACCCAGATTTCCCTGATACTGTTTACTGAGCAGGGTAGCACAGGTATTTCAGACGTGCAGGATTAACGTGGAGACTCTCTAATAAATCTGCCGTGAACCACAGCTCAGGAATAGCTCTTCTAGCAATTCAGAAGCATTTGAACCCTCTTCCATTAGTATGGCAAAGTGCCCAGGAGCCACTGGTACCGTCAGGAGTGACGGAGGTGTCTGGAAGGTCAAGTGAAGCATTGTGTGAGTGGTTGTGTGCCACCTGGAAGGGCAGATCGCCAGCCTGGCTTTCACTTCAGGGCTTGGGCTGCTTTCTTTGTCCCCACTGGAGACTGTCCTCTCTGTGGAGCTCCAGTTAAACAAGCTGTGATGCCTCTTGCCTAAATATTGCTCTCGGTTGAAAGGGAGCTTGGTATGCCTTGAGGCTTTGGAGTGCTTGGACAATATCCCATGGTTTGTGTATGTTGTGGATGGGACTCTCAAAAGTGCTGAGACGATGTTTTGGGGATATTGTTTTCAGTGACTTTTTTCAAATCCCACTTTAGGAAGTGGGAGGAGATGAATTTCAGGGGAACAGGCAAGATGAGACTTCCAGAAGAGCTGCTAAAATTAAGAGGATTTGTATAGTCAAGTAAAAATGGGACTGTGTACAAAAGAAACAACTGCTGACTTGCTTGTAGGGAATCTGAATAGATGTTCTCTGCATCCAGAACTAACACTGCAACATTGAACTGTGCAATTTTTAACCTCCCACTTGTAATTTATTTCTTTTGCACATTGAGCAGTTATAGTCTTGAGCATGGCCTTTGGCAAACCTGGAAGAAAGGTTCTGTTTTTACGTTTGGATCTCTTCTATGTTCTGTTCAGGTTTTATGTTGCTCTTGAAATGCAAATAATGAACCTGAAAAAGAGCTACAGATTGGAATAGATGGAAGAAAATACTAAACCCAAGAAAAACCTTTTGCAACCAAATATATGTGCTCGTACACTTTCCCAAGGCTGTATATCTTATTATGGAGCCTTTCCCAAGCAGACTGTAAGGCTGGGTTGAACAACAGGAGCTGGTTTAATTGCTCTGCCACTTGGTTACATGCAGAATTCAGTCAGGGAGATTTGAAGTTCTGCTGTTGCTGAAGGAAGAAACAATAAAAAAATGTTCCTAGTTTCAAATTCTGCTTTTTAGAGAGAGAAGATTAATTTTTTTTTTCCAGCTTTTCGTTTGAGGTTCTGGCAAAAAGTGATTCATTTCCCCTTTGTATTGTATAATAGATTACATGAGAAGACTCTCCTGTAATGAGTTTGAAGAGCAGTTAATTATTTTTGAGATTGTGTTACATGTGTGTTAGGTTTGTTGTACTCCTCAGTTCACTTAACACAGAGACTCTCACGCTCTTACTTTAGGCAGATGGTGGAGTTTTTGACTTGAACAGAAATAGTCAAGATTTGGTGCCTGGAACCAAACATTCACATCCTGAAGATGGCCTGTAGTTTTTCATCAAACTGATGAAATTACCAAAGGCAGCATGATAATTTCAGGGGGTTTCGTGTGGCTTCTCAAGGTGTTGGGAGTGCTCTTTCCCTCCATGGTTGCCAAGTCTTGGTGCAGAAGCCATCCTGGTGCTTTCCTGTTTCTTGCCCTATCTGGAGAACAGCCCTGTGGGGCTGCTGTGTAAAGAACTCTTCATCCTGCCAGGAGCAGACCGTGAGGAATGGGGACAAACAGGAAGAAGTGGCAGGGCAGTTCCCAGCAGCAGGAGGTGGCCTCGCTGGTCTCTCTGTTGTTTGCTTTGAACTTGGCATGCTCTGAGTCTTCCCTGGCCTGGCTTCCAGCAGCACAGAGCACTCAGCCAAGCCCACGAGCACGTGATACTCGGCGGTTTTGACGTGGGTTGCGTGGTTGTGCGGCCGTAACGCAACAATCACCTCTATAAAGACAGGTAGGAGCAAGCAGGCTACAAGCTGTAGGAATTTTTAATCTCTGCACGAAGCCTAGACAAGTACTCCTTCTTTCCCTTTGGGAATGAGTCTTTCTTTAACCATGGGGTGAGTGAGAGACATCCACCCAACTGCTTGGTAGCCGTCAAAGCCCTGATGAAACTCTTCACGTCCCTGTGTCAACCAACAAAGCAAGGGACCATCCTCATGAGGTTTGCTTGGGGACAGTTACCTGCTGCCAAGGAGTATGACCCAAGACAGATGGGATATAATCACATGGGGATAATTTTTGGGTGCCTGTGCAGAGGTCTCTTTCTTGTCCAAGGAGTCCGGCAAGTGGCAAAATGCTTTGTTGCTCACCAGAATTTTTCATTTTTCTAAGCCTTCAAAGCTTAGGAAAACAAAATATAGTGCAGTGTAATATTTTCCCTTACCCATGATGACATTGGCAAGTAATTGCAATTGGAGGAGATTCACTTTTTAAAAACTGGTTTTAGTATATGTAGCACTCAATAGGAGTTGACACGGTGTGAAGG
Organism: Mystacornis crossleyi; assembly: GCA_013400655.1. Classification (NCBI taxonomy): domain Eukaryota; kingdom Metazoa; phylum Chordata; class Aves; order Passeriformes; family Timaliidae; genus Mystacornis; species Mystacornis crossleyi. Next base: position 52,337 of record VYZQ01010968.1, read on the forward strand.
TCCAAGCTCCAGCAGGTCAGTGTGGCTGGAAGCTCCACACTTGCTGAAGCACCAACCACGTATGATGTGGCAACTTTGTTTTGCAAATTTTCATTTCCAGGGCAAGAGGATTATTCCTGTTCCTTACGTAATTTTTTTTTGGTCTGCTTTCATCTCTTCAGCCGTCAGATGATTATGTCCTTATTCTATAAGGATAACAAGGTTAATGGACATGCCAGGAAAAAAATATTTTGGCGAATCTGGCACTTTGATTTGTCAGTGTCAGTGCTATCAAATGCAGCAGCCCAGGAGTTTGTGTTAAAGCAACAAGTAAAGACTTAAGATCTGCCACATATTTATGTTTGTAACTATCATGGATAGCTCTTTCAAGTTTTATGCTTGAAGCTTTTCTACAAGGCCTAGATCTTTTTCATCAGATTTGAGCAACTAATGTTTTTATACATTAGAGTTGGGGGGGAAATGATGCATGCTCTTTGGAGTCTTGTTCAGGGACAAGGGATTTGGAAAAAAAAAAACCCAAAAAACTTTAATGTTTTAAAATGATGGGAGGAACTGTAGCAATTTGGAAAGGAAAGTGTTTTATGAGGACAGAGACTTCCTGATGGTGCCTGGCGGAGGCAGAGCTGGGCAGAGCTGGCAGCTGGCTGACAGAAGCAGTACAAATGGGACAGCAGGAACCCAGTGGCTTTGGAGCAGCTGATGGATGAATTGCAAACACTGCTTTGTGCCCCTTTGTCTGAGGATACGTGCTCAGCCTTTGTGGCTTTGGTTTGCCACTGGCTAACGGGAGATGGTCACCATGGCCAGGAATGACTCTCTGCATTCTTAAACTGGTGGCTGTGTCTTTTGCAGGATGAGTTTATCATCCATTGTCAGAAGAGGACATGGAAATACTCTTAATATTGGTCTGCCAGCTTAAATTAAGGGAGAATCCCATCATCTTGTCCCTGGGAGGTGGGAGGGAAGGCTGCACACCTGACTGGTGGTACCTGGGCTGCCTCCTGGAGAGAGCCGAAAGCCTTGGGCTTGACTTGTAAAGCCATGAGACCTATTTGACACCCCCATTCCACGTTGTTCATCCAGTGTGGTCTTGCTGGCCTTCCCTCAGAGACAGGAAAACCATGATGTGGGGCAGGAGAAGCAGGAGTGGTGGTGGTTGGCAGCCTGGTGTTCCCTGTGGGGACATTCAGTTTTGCAATGAACCTCTTGCATTCTTGACAGGTCAGGTCTGTTGACCCTTCTGGGCACACTGTGGTGAGTGTTTAGTTATTTACTAAAGCCTTTTGAAGTGAAAGTGGCTTGATGGGGTCTGAGGCTTTTGTGTTCTGGAGAGTTGTGTGAGAATCTTTGCTGGGGTTAGCTATTAGCTGATCGTTTCATTATTTGGCTCTGTAACTAAGTAACTAAATGACTTGAGACTGAAGATAAGCAGCTCTTTGTTAATATTTTATTAAATGGAGACAAATAATAATAATGATAATAATTTAAAACCTGAGGAAGTATAAATCTCTCAGCGACCAAATCTGGAACAGAAACATGATTTGGAATACAATTGCTTATCTTAATAATCTGAAATAGAGCAGTCACAGCGTCCCCAGTCCTCTATTGTGGTGCTTTTATACAAACAGTCTTTACTCCACTTGATGGCTGGATGGCATAAGCCATGCTGTGAGGCTGTATGAGCAGGCAGAGAAAAAGTTCACAGCCGTTTATTTAACAGCAGCTTGGTTTTCCACGGCAGCGTTGTCTAACTGCTCCACCTATAAAGTTTAAATACATTGTGTGCACCACTATTACAAATAAGGATGTAGCTGAGAGCAGAAAATAGCAGAAGCAGTATTCCCTGTCCTGCAGTGTTTAAGAACACCCCGAGTTATTCTGCACGCACCTTTGTTACTTGTTTGGTGTTTTAAGGGGTCACAGGTGTGATTCACATCAGGTAGTGCACCTCTGCAGGAGGAACCAATGCCACAGCTACAGGATTTGCAGGATTTGCTTAGAAAGGACTGCCTGTGCTGCTGTAGAATCAAGGAATGGTTTGGGTTGGAAGAGACCTCTAAAGGCCATCTTGTCCAACCTCCCTGCAGTGAGCTGGGACATCTTCAACCAGACCAGACTTCTCAGAGCCCTGTCCAGCCTGGCCTTCAGTGTTTCCAGGGCTGGGGCATCCACTGCCTCTCTGGGCAACCTGTGCCAGTGCCACCCTCATTGTTTAGACTTCTTTATATCTAATCGGACAAACCCAGCAAAGGGCTGGTGATGGCTGAAGATCCAGTTCCAAGGCAGAAAGAGCTTCAAAGAGGGCTGGAGGAGCATGGATGTGATAGCAGGTCATCAAGCCTTGCCTGGGGCGCTGGGAGAGAAGCTTGCTGTCAGCCACAGGGGAGCCACTGGTTTGATGGTACAGCATGGACGTGAGTTCAAAATTCATCCCTAAATTTCAGAGCAGTGCAAAAATCCATGTGCAGTGTCCCAGGGAGAGTTAACTTTGCAGCATGGGTTGTTTATGTGCTGCTGGGAACTTCTGAACAGTTTGAACTGGTTGGTTTTCACAGCAAAGCTGTTGGGCGGATTCATGCCTCAGAATCCCACCTGTTCTCTGTTTGCTTTTGGGCACCATTTCAAATCCACACTGGAAAAAAGTTTATAGGCAAACATTATAAAAAGTGACAGTCTTAAGTGCTGCTACATTCTAGTTTGGCAACACAAAGGCTTACCTGAAATAACTCACAATTTCCAAACATGACTTCATTATATCATGACAACACTTTGCTGCATCTTCTCTGATACTCTAGAGAGAAAGAAACAGAGGAGGATAATATAGACCAAATGCTAATACCCATTTGAAACTTCTTTTTCTTTATTATACCAGCAATTTTCTTTGTAAAAGGAATTTTTTTTTAATTGTAATTTTGAAATAAATTACTGTTCTCAAGTTTGGATTTGGATCTGTGTTGAAAGACTCAGTGCAAACTTGGGGTTAGTCGTTTAAAAAGAGATGAAATCAGGGATTTGATGTTAAAAAATTATTTTCATTTTAATTTCCTTTTAATTGTGTGTGGGCTCATCCTTTGAGTTTCCTGGCACTGTTCAGCAAAAGGCTCTAATGCACTTAAAGGAAGGTTGAGGTATCATCACCCAAGGTGGCTTAAAAAAAGTTTTAACAAAGACATTTTTAGACTCCAGTACATTGTTGGCACAGTGTAAACTCTGTAGAAAGTAGTTTTCTTTGCAGGTAGAGCGTTACAAAGAAGCCTTACTAACTTCAAAGTAAATTAGGGAACTGGCTTCAGGTACCTCTTTAATTTGACAGTGAAATCTAATTAAAAAAAATTCTCAACCAGACTCAGAAGCACTCATTGCTGTAACAAAATATATGTAGAAAGGAGCCCATGCTCCTTCTGGAACTTCGATTTCTAAGAGCATAATGTAGCACTCAGTGAAACACCTGCACTGCAGATCTGTGGGTTTGTGACTGTATCAGCGAGACCGAATTAGTTTATAAGGGGTATAAAGCTGCATTGGAGCCTGTCCTAGACTCTGAGATGGAATTCTGCACGCTAGAAAGTTTAGAGACCTTATAAAATCTAAATTCAAGAAACTTTACAGTCTCCATAACTGGTCGTGTTGGAATGGGTTTTTTGTGCTACCTTGGTGTGATGCATGCGTCAAATCTGTTCTTTGAAAAAACATGTTTGCCTTAAGGAAAAAGGCAGGAGAAGCTTTGGGAGGGCACATTCCTGGAGTGACAGGATTGCAGGATGAGTGGGAGAGAAACGGGCATGCTGTCTCCAAGTCCATCAGTAGAACCTGATATCGAAATGCATGAGTCCCCCAGTGTGCTGGCCCCTTCTGGTGCTCAGAGAATCATATTTTGAGGTGGAAGGGACCCATGGGGACCATCGAGTCCAACTCCCTGCTCCTTGCAGGGCTACACAAAACTCAACTGCTGACAGAACTTCAGCGTTTCCAGACTCCCATCTGCAGGCCTGACCAGATGTGGTGCTTGTTGCAGGCTTCCCTGTTTAAAAGTGTGGTGCAAAAAATGACAAGGCCGTGCCCTAAGGATGAGGAAACACCGGTTTCATGGTTTTGGTGTTCTTAGAAGGAAGCGTGGACATCAAAGAGTCACCTCTTAGTACTCCCTCAGAGTCCCAAGCAGACAGAGTGGTGCTTTATTTCTAGGTGCACAGTTGGTGCCCGTGCAGGGCAGGATGCGTCCGGGGTGCGCGGGGAGCAGCTGCCTGTGCACTTGGACCCTCCCCATGAGCAAACAGAAGATGCCTCTGTGCTTCTTTCCTTTATTTACCATTCCTGCCGCCCTTGGCCAGGCCCTTGGGAGAGGGATACTGTGGTGGTAGGGAGGAACCAGTTCCAGAAGCAGTGCCTGTATCTGGGACAGCCTGAGCTCGTCGTAGGTGTGCTGAGCCTTCCCACTGCACTGTGGAGACAGTCTGGAGTGCCCGGGGCTGCACTTCCTTTTCTCCTGCTGAGAGCTGGCCTTGCAAGGAGGGGATGAAGCTCTAGTAACTATAGGCAGATGCAGTTTTCCAAGAATGTTTTTTTGGAAAAAGACTGTGGTTTGACATTCTTCTTGTTATTGGGTTACAAAAGGGAGCTGACGGATGAGCCGTTTCGTTCTGAACTTCTGTGTGTGCTTTGACTTTAAAAGCTTTGCTTGTGCTCCTGGGTTTCTGCTGTATTCCACTTGGGAGAGGTTGTGAAATAAGTAATGAAGCAAAAAAGAATGTAAAGGAAAAAGTTACTGTCATGGAGAGAAGTGCTGGCTGTGTAGAAGGCAAATGTAGAGACTTTGTGATGGGCACAGGGAGGAAAATAAAAGACATCGTATATGCTGCGTATAGGAATTCATGTTTATTGGCTTAGTGAGGGAAAGGTTTTTTGGGCATTCTTTTCTTTCAAAACAGCTCTCCTCGGGTTTTAAAAATAAAAAAGTAACTTATAATCAGGTGGGGAAAGATAATTACTCATTTGAATTGTGGACCCAAATGCTAAGAAAATGGAATTTGCCTTTTTGAGCTCCTCATGCTCCTACAAGTTCTTTGAAGCCCCCAGGTTCTGCAACCCTTATTGTCCCCCTTATTACAGCTCTCTGTGACTGATGAGAAGGGTTGTGTGTTAGTGTGGCACTGGGGACAAGGGACATGCCAAGACACTGATCAGAAGTGCCTGAGCTTTACTTGTGGTTAACTTCTTGAAAATAACCTGCATGCGGTTCAGTTTTACAACACCGAATGCTGGGCTGGATGAAACTTTTTTTTTTTTAATTTAACGTAATTTGATTTCCGTGGATGAAAAGGGCCTTCACTGACTTGTGTTGGAAATTCTCTCCTTTCCCTTCTCTTTCTTCTATTTTTTCCTCCTTTCCTTCCACCTTCGCAGAGCCGCCAACCAAATACCAAATCTCTCAGCCAGATGTTTACTCAGCACTTCCAGGAGAGCCGCTTGAGTTGCGCTGTCAATTGAGAGACGCCGTCATGATCAGTTGGACTAAGGATGGGCTCCCTTTGGGGCCCGACAATAGGACAGTGATTATTGGGGAGTACTTACAAATTAAGGATGCCACAGCCAGAGATTCGGGCCTCTATGCTTGCACTGCTGTTAGGACCCTAGACAGTGATACCCTGTACTTCATTGTAAATGTTACAGGTGAGTGAGTCAAACACAGGTTTTTGCATGTAGAAGCTGTAAAATGCTAGAACACGTTATGATATAACATGAAACTGTCCAGTTAGGCACAGTGAGTTAAGCTGAGTTCTGTAGCTGTTTTGGGGATTTTTCTGCTTGTCCTGGCCCTGAAACGGGCTCAGTTTGTATGTACTCCTTTTTGCTCCATGGGCTCTGTAGTGATCAGCAGCTGCTGAAGAGCTCTCTGTTTTATGCCACTCTGGCAGGATGAAATTAGAGTTGCTGTGATGATGATAAAGCCAGTAGAATGAATACAGGTTTTTGCCCCCTGCATCAGAAGATGAAGAGGGGAGTTCTACATCCTTCAAGTTTAGAGATAAATTTTCTGGAGATTTCTGACTGAATTTCTTTAACAGAAGTTAAAATTTGAAGTGGAAAGAGATTTTTGCAATTAACGAGCTCCCTTGTAGCACTTCAGGACTATTAGGTAGTTTTGTTACAATTTTATGTAGAAATAGCACATTTTGTGGCTGGATTTTCTTTTTCTCTAGCTTCTGCGGAACTAACATAAACACTTGTTCTTCTTGATACACAATCTAAGATGTAGCTTATCAATTTGTTTGTCTAGAAAAAAAAATAGGCTGGTTTAAAGACTTGGTTGTTTTTAATGTGCAGATGCTCTTTCCTCTGGGGATGATGAAGACGACAATGATGGGTCCGAGGACTTTGTGAATGACAGCAACCAGATGAGTAAGTAACAGCGAACTGCCAGAAGTCACTAGCAAGATCCACGTGGAAAATTGTGTCCTGTCTTTTGCACTCCTGTCTTCAGAGCTTCTTGATTGTTAACTGCATGTACTGTCAAACCGTGGTATCTTTGTCCTCCTCCATTTTCTGTTTCATGTAGCTCGTAACTTGGAAAAGAAAAATAAAAATAAACTAATATTCTTTTGAACGTGCTTTTCTGGTCTGTACTTTCTTTCCTCCCTTCTTCCTGGCATTTCTGTAGTTTCCTTTCTTCCTGAATTGAAGTTCCATCTTTGTCTGGTTTAGACTCTCACAGATGAACTAACTTTTCCTGAACCTGAGCAGAAATTTAACAGAAGAAGAAAAGATCCAGCTCATTTTGTTAAAAGGTGGTACGGAAACTTTAAAAAATAATTAAGTTGTTATGAGGAAAATCCTTCAATCCTTAACCTCAGCAGAAATCTCCCCAGGTAGAATGAATTTGGAGACAATGAGGTTCTTTTGTCTGCAAAGGACCTTAAGGTTTGTTGCAAAGAAGGCAATTCAGCGCTAAACCCTCATTTTATGTTACTTACGCATGACAAAAATGGGCTAAAAGAGCCTTAAACCTATCTGAATGTTAAACTTCGTCCCCTTTAGAGAATTCGGAAAGCTATTAATAAGCTCTAAATAGAGCACTCTCTAAGAGAAAAGAAAAAAGTATGTAAAATTCATATTGGTTCCTTACGCCACTGTGCAGCGTTGCAAAACCCCCTCGGTGCCTGGTGGTTCGCTGTCGCCGGTGCTTGGTAAAGTCAATAACACAGAGAGCAGAGAAATCCTTCAGGGGAGATGTCAGTGAGTGGCACCCACAGTGGGCAGGCAGGGAGTGTGTTTGCTGCTCGGCCTGGTTGGTAACTGGCAGCTGCCCTGGAGGTTGGAGCGCTTGTTCCCGTGATAAAGTGCGAGCCTGATTTCGGCTCCCCTGGTTCGTGCCTTTGTGTACGGCCGCCCCCGGTCTGAAGCTGTGAAACATTAGATGCTATTTAAAATGATATAAGTTCCTAGCTGCCTGTTTGGGCCCTGCCATCTGCTAGTGTGATTAACCCCGGGCTGATGCACAGGTGCCTCTGGAAGGGGCTGAGATCAGGCAGCTGGGGGCTGCCCTGACAGAGGAATGCGGTGGCAAAGATAATTGGAGGGTTTGGAAAAGGGACACTGCTTTTCAAAGAGGTTGTCTAGGCAAAACCCACCTATCCAGGCAATGCTAGCACTGCCCTGAAATGGTACCATGGTTAGAAATTCCTTTTAGGAAACATTTACAGAGTTTGCTATTTCTTAAAGCTTTACTGATGTTGGTCAGAAAAGGGCTTGCAGTATTTTCGGTGACAATTGTGATTCTGATCTGCAGTGGCGGCTTTGGTGATCCATTGTGAGCATAAATGGCTTTTGCAATAAGTAAAGGACCTGCTCTCAAGGCAGCTGTGTTCTGTAATGGCCTCTAGAAGGATTCCTGCCCTTCCAGCCACAGGGAGCAGTACTCAGTGGTTGCACTAATAACGTTCTTGTAAAACGAGCTATCATTTTGGGCTACTGTTAATCAATCTTGATTGGGGAGCTGGTGAAAGGCCCTTGACAGTGTCCATCTGCTGGGACAGGGGTGTGTGCTGCAGCAGGGGGCCAGGCACACTTTCCCTGCTCCTAGTGAAAGATGCCTCTCGAGTGCGAACATTTGAACATCATGGATGGCGGGGAAGGCGCAGCCGTGGAGATGGAATGGAGGAAACTGCAAGAAGACAGATTTGGGCCTGAGCAGAGCGTTCCACAGGCAATTCCATGTTGGATTGCTCTTTAAAAGGTGCCCACTGTCTGCTGAGGGAGCGGCATAGCCTCCCGGGGTCTGAGCTGGAAGCAGGACAGTGACTGAAGGGTGGTGGCACCGCATCCCTCTGAGTGTCCTGAGGCCAATGCAAAGTTGATTGGTAGTAACTCGTTTGGATTAATACAAGGCTGCTGAAAGAGGGTTGTGATTTGGCAAGATCAGAGCTGCATGAAAATGAGGGGTGGGACTTCGTGTGGTGTGCCTAAGTGCCTTGTAAGCCTCCTTTTCCTCTTCCAAATTTTCTGTCACATCCAAGAGGCCAGGTCTAATTGAAGATACTGTGTTACAAGGCAGATGGAAGAGTGAACCAGGAGCTGTGCCTTCCCCAGGTGTGCTGTGTGGCGGGTAGTGGTGCACAATGGCCAAATGTCCTTTATCTTCTCCTGCCTGCGGGATGTAGAGCCTGGGGAAGTCCGAGACCTCACAAGAGTCCCTGGCTGCTGCTGTTTTACAGAAGTCTTTTAAGTGTTTCTTGAATCATGGTTTGAGCTTTGCAGATCTCAAATGATTTAACTGATAATTTACATACAAATTACAGCTGTGATCATTAAGGATAAGCAATGGAAATTGGCCTGGTTATGCCTTTACTGATGGAAACAAAAGGCCATAGTCTTCAAAGGTTGTTGCTTTTTGATGAAACAATTCTGATAAAGTCCAGCTGTCTTGGCATGTTAATTATGATGAGATGAGGCAGGAAATGGCTGTAGTGCCTTCAACAGGAAGCTGAACCTTGGCATTCTCATTCCTGCATATTTAAAACTAAAACAAACTTTTTAGAGCTGTTTTATTTGTGCTGCTGACTATTCTTTTAAGCTGTTTTATTTTCTTTGCCTCTGTTACAGATACATATTTCAGAGGCCAAGGTTTTCAAATGCAGGTGGAGAGGCCGTTGAGGAAATCTAGTGTAATTTTTCAGGCTGCCCAGAAAATACCATCGCTCTTGAAGTCAGTGGAGGCTGTAGGCGACTCCTCCTTGGGAGAGGAGGGCACTGGTGTGTACCCATGTGCTTTTGACCACTGGCCCTGTGTGTATTTCTCAGTAAGAGGCACGAAGAGCAGATTTCACTCTGCTTTTGGTGTCCCTTTAGCTTGACAGATATTTTAACTGTCTGAAAAAACACTGTGGTTGATTTGTTCCAGACTGCATCCTGAATAGCTTTTTATTACTTCCAGCTTTTGTTGGAGGGATTAGTGCTCGTGGGGAAGGTGCAGGATTGGTTCCACTGCAAAACAGCCCCCTTTCTCCACAAAAATGGCTTTGCTGACAACTTGAGTTTTCCCCTTTGGTAGCCTAAAGATGTGCCTTAGCTTGGTTCTGGAGGGTCATCTCCAAGGACTGGCTTTTACAAACTTGGGTGCTGATCATCATTCTGGCAGCAGTGGAAAAGACATCGCTGACACTTACTGCCTTGTCCTCGGTGTGGTTTTGAGAGGTAGCCCTAATTTGAGGGATTTCTATAATCCTGACCTGATGCTGGCAAAGCAGCAGCTGTTGTGGTGGTTGCAATCAAGTCCACCAACCAATTTATTCTGTAGACCCCTGGGTAGCCCTGAAGATGCTGCTGCTCTGCCTCGAATTCTGGTCAAGCAACTGGAAGCTTTATGGCTTTTTTTTTTCCTTATCGTCCTTTAAACAATTGCTTCTGGGCCAAGCAATGGTAAATTGGCACCAAGAACAAAAAGTATCTAAATGTAATCCACATGCTGTTCCTTTCATGCCTTGAAGAGTTTCAGAAAGGATGAAACAAGGTTCAAATTCATCAAATCCTGTAGAGTGGAAACCCACTCAGGGGAGCAGCAAAAACTGGATGTTGCCTAGAAGTGTTTTTTAATTAAAGGTCAAATACAATAGTACTGAAAACCTTGGAGGGGTTTGATGTGGTCACTTCAGGCACTCTGTTGCCTGCTTGAGGTGCTTGTCAGGCAGGCTTGGAGTTGACTACTTTTGTATTTCTTTGTATAGATAAGGCCAAATAAAAACTGAAGAGTCCTGAAGTGAAGTGGTCCCCCGGGCTTCCTAATTTCAATTTCACATGCAGGAGATTTGGCTGATTAGATGTAATGTCTTTGCAGTGGAGTGCAGTGTGGGTCAGCAGGATATTTTCTTCACTAATGAGAACTCTAAAAGCAATCAGGAATTCCCACCCGTTCCCCTGCTGCTTGTTACTGCTTCGTGCTGGAGTCTGCCCTGTGGTTACTGTGAACTTCTAGCAGTGGTGCCATCTCCTTCCACCTGTCCTGGTAGCAGTGATGGGATGTGATGGACATGGCCCGTGACAGCAGTCAGCACCTGGTGCTATTTTCTCATAAACTGTGTTCATTACTGGCTTAGTGAGTAACGTGTTTTTCCTTTCAAGACAAATTGAAGCAGTAAAAGGTGTTTTTAGGTTATGATGACTTAATCTCTAAAGAAAAATGCTGTGTGTTAATCAGATCAATCACGGGATGAAAGCACAATTTGAGGGAAAGTGTGATGGTTTGTGGATGTTGCTGCCTTTTCCTCTTTCACTTACACACGCTGAGGAGCTGCCAATAGTAAAAAAAAGTAGGATGTCTTGAAGCATTTTCAGATGGTGTTCTCCATATGTGAAGTCTGCAAGTTTTTTTCCAAGCTGACCTGTAATTCAGGAGCATTGTGTGTTATGCTGAGGGTTGTGTGAGGGGAAGCTTTCCAAACAGTTCTTTCTCCCATTCTGGGGTGTTTCCTTTCCCCTTCTGTGGGACAAAACTGAGCCACTTCTCCTCATTCCTGCCTGCATCTGCCAGGCCTCTTTTCTGCACCCATCTCCGTCAGAGATTTCCCTCCCTGTGCATGTTGTACTGGAGCTTTTCCAGGAGCAGACTGTTGATGGAAAGGATCGTTATTTTCAGGAAAACCAGAGGATGTGCTGTACTGTAACACAGTACAAACCTGGCTGCGTGAAGCAGCTTTGTTTGGGGAGCTGCTGGTGGCTGTCTCCTGACCGACTCTGGTGACCTGGTCCTTGTCTGCACCCTGATGGGAGCTCCCCAGAGCCTGGCCCGTCCGGCCCGTGGGCTGCAGGGCAGCACTGCCACGGGCGAGCAGTGGAGCCTGTGGCTCAGAGGCTGTGCTTGCCAGTGGCTGCATCCGAGCTCTTTATGCTCCGTACATGTGAGAAAGGTGCATGTGATGGACGTGATGAGAAGTGGATGCAGAGCTGCTGGGTTGGCAGTACCCATCTGGAGGCTAAAATAAGCACTCTGCTGTGTTTGGGATGCCGATACAACTGGTTTGGATGGTTGATTGTCTTTGACATGCCTCAGTTTGCTCTCCTTTGTGGGAGCTGTGAGTAGGGCCCAGTAGTGGTCGCCTTGTGTTGCCTTGTGGAAGACTCTTTAGCAGTCCAGAGAAAACAGCTTTTTAATCCCTCAGTACCAGCATGTAATTCTGCCTTTGCCTGGTGTACTTGTAATGTAATTTGGCCTTGGCGTGTAGTAGTTAATTCCTCTGGTTGGCTTTGTTTAAAGTCTTCTGTTGTTCTAATGTGATCCTGCTTTCAGCAAATAGCATTAACAGTGATTTTCCTTGCATCCCTAATTCACTTTAGTCTGCGTAACCATTTCTTAGTGTTGCAGTTAAATTTTCAATAGTGACTTGATTTTCTATTTTGATTACATGCACAAATTTGCTTTGCTTTTCTACTTCATTAATTTTAACACTAATTGCCACTTCGGGCAAAAAAAAAAAAAAACCAAACCCCAAACACTTATCGGACATAGCATCATTATAGGACTTGCTTTTAGAATGTTTTCTTTATACTGAGAGAGACTTTGTTAAAGGATTTATTCCTGTATTTTCTGTCCAGCTGTATTTTTATTTAGAAAGGGGGGTAGCAGGATTTCTGAGTTTGCGCTGATTGTAAGAACTGCTATAAATATTTGAGAAACGGAAGAGTTTATTTATAGTGGAGTGTTGGCCTGCTAATGAAGGAAATGAAACAGGGCTGAGAGAAATGGAGTTATTTTTCTGGACCCCTCTAGTCCTAAAAATTCCACGCTAATCTGATTTGCTTCAGGAAAACTCCATTGTAAAAGAAATTAATGTTTCCTACTATTAAACAGATCTTGAATCTTTAACTTAAAAAAAAACTATTATGGTGAGACGGCTGAAGCAATGCCCTGAAGATGTTGAGAAATGTAGATGAAGTGGTGCAAGGATCCAGAGCATGGGATAACCTTGTCTTTGGATTTATGTATCCAAGTTTACTTTTTGGAGGACAAAAATGTGTGGGTAGCTGTAAATTTTGTTCTGCTGTTTCCTCTACGGGTACACGACAGATGTGCTTCTCATGATGTTCATGTGGGCACAGGCTGGGCCAGGACGTGGCAAGGAGTGAGTGAGAGCCATGTCAGGGTCTGGGAAAAGTGACCACCTCAGAAAATGTGGGCTGAGAAAGACACTCTCATTTTATGCCATGTTTTTGGATGTCACTGACCATTTGGGCTTCAAGAAGCTTATTCGTGTGGGCAATCCCTGCAAAATGATAAACATTTTTTTGCTGATTCACATTTACTTACTTGGTTTTCTCCTCTTGGGCTAAGATTTCAGAAATGTGTTCCATGTCAAAATATATTTCAGTGGTTTCTGTGGCAGTAGCAGCACAGTTCACTTTGGCATGGCACACTCTAGGTTTTAGCATGCTGTCAGACAGGTGGGTGCTTTTATCCCCTGTCTCAGAGAAGGGAAAGGTGAAGGCTGATGCTTCCAAGAAACTCCTGTCTTGGTCTGTCTGGCTTCACAGCTGAGGCCCAAGAATTCTGAGTTTGAACCCTCCTAGTAACTCAACGTGAGGTCAGAAGCGTCTGATGAAAACTCGGTCCCTCTGTCTTACTTGACACACGCAAAACAAAGGTTGTCTGTGGTTAATTGTCGGAATTTTGTCACAAATTAAATACTCAGAGCAGCAGACTGAGCTGTTTGCAAAACCCTGGCTGGCACTTGCAGCGTATGACCTCCAGTCGTGTACTCTGTCTAAACCGCGCTTGAAACGAGTACGTGCGGCTCTTTACGCCTGTGGAAGGGGCTGGAGAGGGAGCTCGGTTCCCAAGGGCTGATGTTTCTGGTTGTCTCCCTTTGGAACAGGGGCGCCTTACTGGACACACACGGACAAAATGGAGAAGAGGCTCCACGCCGTGCCAGCCGCCAACACGGTCAAGTTCCGGTGCCCGGCCATGGGAAACCCAACGCCGACCATGCGGTGGCTGAAAAACGGGAAGGAGTTTAAGCAGGAGCATCGCATTGGCGGGTACAAGGTAAGGGCTCATGATGGGATTTTGTAATTTGTGTTCTTGACCAAAGCTGTAAAAACCTGAAAACAGCGTCTCAAACCCAGCCCTCCTCCCCCTCAAAAAAACCAAACCCTAAAACTTGCTGAAGTCAACAGAAAATCTTTTAATGGCCTTGGATCAAACGTGGAAGCAAAAGGAGGTAGTTGTTTTCTTCTGAGGAAGGGTGGGTGGTTTCTTTGGTGGTTACTGAGCACTAATTCTATATTTATTTTTTTTTCTGAAATTCAAGCTTCTAGCCTAGCAGCGCAGCTAAGGATTATTTATAGAGACGTATTTGGAAAACTAAAGACTGACTTTGCAAAGCAGATTAAGACTGTTTTGCTCTATTCATTTTTGGCTGCATTGTTAAAAACATGACCATCCGCTTTGGTGAGTGTAAGGCAGTTGAATAAAGAAAGGCTTGGAAGTAAAAAGTTATTATTTTCTATAGAGTTTATGGCCTGTGAAACTGAGATGGGAAGAAGAATTTGAGGGAAAGTAACAGCAATTACTTGGAAGGGTTTGTTTGAATTTTAAACAGCTTCAGATTAGATGTCTTATTTTGAGTTGGTGGTTACTGATTAAGAGAGAGTTTTAGGGAGGCCAGCTCGCTCTGTGTGTTAGCACACGGACCTTTAACCTCGCGGTATCTGCCTAGGTCAGGTCAGAAGTCAGGATTCGGTCATCTGATCCTGCTCTTCCAAGGAATTGGGAATGCGTGACTTTGATGGCAAATTGCTGTTCAAGCACTGCCATTTCTGAGTTCCCTTCACCTCTTCTGTGGGTCATCTCTCAGCAGCTTCCTCACATCCCCGGCACCTCGGCAGCTCCTCCTCAAAGAGGAGAAGTTTCTGAGGTGGTCACCTTGTGTCAGGGTTGGAATCCCCAGCCTGGAGCTTGTGCTGAGCTGCTCCGTGCAGTTTGCAATGGTCATTAGACACAAGTTAGCTGGCTTTGCCAGACAGAGCTCACTTGTGGGTCCTGAGGCTGCCCCCCAGTCCTGCGCCCCTGCCTTGCCCCCACGATTGCAGAGTTGCTGGGGGGCTGCCTTGGTTGAGCCATTGCTTTGTGCGCTGTTGATTCAGGTCCTGCCCGGTGTAAAAAATCTGTTTTCCAGTGCAGAGGAGGACAAGCCTCAATCTCCTTTCCTCTCTAGCTGGATTTACTGTAGAAAGTGTCAGTTTTTCCAACATTTGTGTTAGCAGAGAGCGGAGCCCAGAAAGTCTCCCCGCATGAGCACTAATTATCTAAGTAGACTTTTCCATCTATGTTTGCTTATACCATAAATTACTGTTGCTTATGAGTGTACACCTGGCAACACCTTCTGCCTTTCATAACGCTGTGGAGTGTTAACGAATTGGCTCCAGTTCAGTGATTTTTGCCCTTCTCAGTGCTTTTTTAAAAACAAAAAAAGCGCCAATTAAAGAAAAGAAAAAAACCAACAAAACTCAACCAAACTAATCCTGTCTTGGAAAATAATAGTAACTGTTCTGGTACTAACCAGGCTGTTATTTGAACACTTGGCATCTGATGAAGGGGAAATGAAGATATCGCTCTTGAAGATCATGAAGGAAAATGTGTGTCTAGAAAGGCAGGATGGAGATACCTGGTGTCTGATTTGGGAGGGGGTCTTTGGTGGGGTAAATCAGCTCATGTGGGGCTCCGTGCTGGCACTGCTGGTCTGTGCAAGGGAGCTGGGTGAGATCATTTAGGCTTGTGCCCATTAAGTGGCACAAATTAAACTTTTGGTCATGTGTGTTAAAGGTATGCGATTTCCTAGGTAGGTATGTACTCTGGGAAGGAACCATCGATGCCTGTTCCTAAAGCCAGCTGGATAAGTGAAGTCTGTAACTAATTCTAAATCATAACTCCTAATATCTCTTTAGTCCAAAGGAAAAAAAAAGAGGGGGCACAGCTGAGGATTTCAGACTTTCTTGCTGCTCAGAAATACATTAAGCTTTAAATTATCTACTAGTATTTACTTACCACTGTCTAATCAACCAAATCCATGTATATTCTATATTCTGTCATTTTGAATAATCATCTTTGAAGATGGAAGCTTGTTTCCAGTGAATGGGTGTTAAAGTGTGAGGACTCCAGAGCTTTTGGAAGCTGTGTCCTCACCTTGTTAGAGGGGCAGGATGAAGTCACTGCAGGCTTAGGCAAAATTATATTAGAATAGAGAGAGAATTGCATTTTCTTGGCACCACCGCCACACCACTGAACGTATAATGAAGAAATCCTCAGGAAGGACTGAGTCCATCAGTGTTGGTCTGTGTTCAACCAGGTATCTCAGCAGCTCATGATAAATCTTGCATGTTAACTTGTCTTGAATCTGAGGGTTGCTCTCTGCAAGGCATTTTTCTTGGAGATATTCACAATACTTTGGGATAGAATAGCTGGAACCAAACTGGCCGTATCTGACAGAAGAGACAATCATCCCTTGAAGGCTTAAGGGACAAAGGGAAGGGAGAGAAAATGTGAAGCTTCCCAGTAATCCTTCAGCCACCTCTTTCCTGCTAAGAGCTAAGAAATCCCTTGGTGTGTTGTTTTTATCGAAATCAGATAGTGGCCTGTAGCACTTTGTCCCTCGGACTGGGGAATGTCTTGAGTCAATTTGCACTCAGGCAGGCTAGCAGGAGGGTGTATGTGCTGGCCAAGATAGCTTCCAGGGTGGAATTCCTGCCTTCTGACTAATTCTGGGTGGTGAATTTCAAAATTGATCCTTTTATGATCTTTCAAGATATACCCAATCTCCTTAAAATAAAGAGAATGGGATCAGTTATTGAATATCTAAATCCTTTTTGCTCTGATTTTTTGAAGTGATGATAGCTCTTGTTTGCCTTTAGGGGCATTTTGTATTTTCTTTGAGTTGGTAATCTAAATCCCCTCTGAGACCACAGGAGCCTTTTCTTTCCTGTGCACCACCCAGAAAGCAAATGTCCTTCTATCAGCTGTTACTGTTTAAGCATTAACACGTGTGTGTTTTCACCTCTGCATTGGATAAGCTTCATCACTGCACTCGTCTTAAACACGTTTAAATTCAGCCAGGTAAATACAGAGTAAGAAAAGTTCTGATTATAGGAACAACTGCACAAGCCTATGGCCTTTGCAGGGGTGTTCTGCACTTGTCTCTTTGATTGGGCAGTGCCTCTGTGAGTCTGGTCTGAACTGTGCTGATTTTGTGGAGAGCTGTATTTTGGTTTCTAGTCCTTCTTTCATTTGAAATTAATTTAAAATTGATCTGTTTTTAGCTAAATGACAACTTTTCATGATGTAGTCTATTCAGTGAAGACACACATTTTAAGACTGAACAGAACTGTCCACTATTCTTTATGGGGATACTCCAAAAGCAAAAACTTTCTATGTAAACTTGCCCTTTCCTAGATTTCTGACCAATATTTCTTGGCATTTTGATTCCAGTTTGTTTCCCACCTCCAAGCCATAACTTAAGGGTGCAGTTTGTATGCATTTGATGGTGATAATTCAGTTTAAAAATTGAATCTTTCCGAGAGAGATTGTTTGGAAGAATGGTTAAAAATTTGATGGAGAAGATTTCCCCCCCCCCAAAAAAAGCCTGTCAGTAATTTGCTAGATGTGTCCATAACTAGTCAGGAAAAACCCAGACTAAGGGATGTGGCGTTCCAGTTAAAAAGGCCCCATTACCAAAGCCTGTGTTTGAAGCTGTAGATGCTGGGACGTGGCTGGACTGTTGCATTTCTGAGAATGAAATGTTGAATTTGGAAATCTTCAGTAGAGAAGAGGCTGCTCATCCCCAGTAAAGGGGGTTTTCCCTGGACTTTGCAATGCTGCACTTGTATCCAGAAAGCACCAAGCCAGCAACCTTGTTGAGTTCAGATCCCTGACATAAATCCAGTTGTGTGACAATATGTCATAAATGCTTTGGACCTCTACAACAGTTGTTTAGCTTAAACCGAAGTGGCTTAAGCTGTTGTTTTGTTATAAAGATATTATCTCTGTCCACGGAGTTACAAGAAGGGAAATTGCACAAATACTTTTTAATATTGCCATCCAGTATATCCACTTGTGGCTGTAAGTTGGTTGTGTTTTTTTATTGAACATAAACAATTTCTTGTGTTTTCCTATCTAATTAATTACTTGCAGATTGGTTACAATTTTTATTTTGTTTTAACTTTTGTGGAACTGTGATTTGTTCTTCCTATTTTGCAGTCAGATTAGTTAAAAACTCTTGCTCTGATTCCGAGAAGTGTGTTTTAACTTGTAATGGCAAAAAGTTCAGGTCACTTTGACCAAGTGTCCTTCAGAATAACTCCCTAGGAAGTAAAATATTCAAAACATGTAGCTGTTGTATTTGTTATTAACCAACAGTTTGCAACAGTGATTCTTCCTGACCCAAACTTCGACTTTCAAAGTTGCTTAGCAGAAAAATGAGATGCTAAAGTAACACTGATAATCTCTTTCTAGTTCTATAAACTTATTCCTTAGCTCTTCACAGAGTGAGGAAAAAATCAAGATATCATTTTGATGAAATCAATGTAATTGTTTGACCATCAACACAAGGGGCTGGGGAGAGGAGCCTTAAGCTTGGGCTGGAGATTTTGAGGCCGTGTCACACATTTCTCTGACATTAGTATAGCATCCATGCTCTTCTGCTGCTGCTGAAGTCTTGCCCACACTTACTTTGCTTTTCAAATCCCACATGGCCAGTCATTAGCTAATATTATTAGTCCACCACTGAGCAATAATAGTAATATCCAGCTTTTGAGATAATTACTAGCTGGGGGACCTAGGAAAGCCAGGAACCTCTTACAGAGAGAACTTCTCTTCCAAGCTTTGAACTGAAGGCATTTTTACCTCCAGCAAGTGCTCTTGGCACTGGGATGTGGCCCTGTGCAGCTTTTCCTGCTGGATAAGGATCTGCAAAATAGTCAGGCACGACGCAGCATTTCATAGCTATAGTTGTAATGATGCTTTAAGAATGTATGGTTACTGGAAGCGTCACTGAGTGGTCCATAAATTTTTCTGGTGTACAGCACTGAATTACTGCTTTCCATTTGGCTGATTAGAATGAGTGTAGCAGATTGTGTTTTGTTCCATTTGCTGAAATATGTACTTTGCAGCTGAAGAATTGTACGTTGCAGCTACAGAATGTAAAGCTTTCTGAGCACTTTGTCAAAAATGTAATGCTAAAACAAGGAATTAGTCCACAGCCAGCGAAAGGTCATTTTGGGAGCCAACTTCTGATGCAGGAAATATATGTATGTACCGGATGGCTCTGTATCCTTCCAGTACTGGGCTGGATTCTATTTTCTGTGAGACCAGTGCCAGCGCTCCTTTGGAGTTCAAATGGGAACAGAATCAGTACCTTTAATAAATTCTGTCTGAGGGGGATTCTGTGAGATAAATGCATATCCTTATGCTCTGTTTCCATGAGGGTTTTCTTCAGGCATTTCTCGTGAGGCAGCATGATCCCAGGAGTCATTTCTTTCTCCTGGTACCCCAGAGCAACAGGAGGTCTGGGGGAGGAATCCCAGGCATCACCCCTCAGTTTCTCTAAAACGTGAGCTGTGTAATTGAGCTTTTAGGAAGGATGGAGACTTAGATGTTAGGGGATCATACCCATCCCGTGTTGCTGATGGGTGGTTATTACCAGGGGGCTGTTTGGAGGCAGATGGGGAATATCCTGAGGGTGTGCGTTCACTTTAGAGTGGATTGAAAGGTAAAGTCCAGTAAGACAACTGCTGCTAATTGGTGCCATCCTGGTCAGCCTGGGAGGACTGAGTGTGCCCTGACATCTGCAGTGCTCAGAGCAGGGGCCAGGTAAATTTATAGCAGAAGGTGTGAAAGCTTTCATTGCTGCAGCCACGCTGTCCTGGCTCAGGCATAAATCATTTCAGTGTCCAGAGCTGTCAAAGGAACACAGAAGAGGCTTTCAGCTGTGGATTACACAAGGTTAATTATTCAGGGAACAGTTCCTTTGGAAGGGGAGAGGGTGAAACTCTGCTTGAGAAGATGCCAACCCCTCTGGTTCCATCCCCCAGGTCCGTAACCAGCACTGGAGCCTCATCATGGAGAGCGTGGTGCCGTCGGACAAGGGGAACTACACGTGCATCGTGGAGAACCAGTACGGCTCCATCAACCACACCTACCACCTCGACGTGGTTGGTAAGTGAAGCTGTCACGGCCAGGACAATGGTTTTAACTAATGACTTTCTCTATTAAAGCATTTAGAACTGAGCTGATACATTCCACATTTATTTTGGAGATGATTTCACAGTACTCTAAAGATAAGATTTCACTGCACAGCCAATTACCCCATAACTTTATATATTCATCTGTCTCACTTGTGTCTGTAGGATTAATCTACCCCTGCCTTGGCAAAAAGTGTAATATCCATGTGTAATATCCACCCACAAGTTTACCATGACGACCAAATAATAAATGCTGATGCAATTTTAATCATTAGTATTACAATTTAATTATTACTTGTACAATTGTACCACCACAGATTTTAATAACTGCAGTTATGAAAGCTGTCAAACAATCCTTTAGAGTCTTGTTATTATAGCTGAAATGATTTTTTTTTTTTTTTAACTGAAAAGCTGGATATTGACTTTGCAGCTAGAGCAGATCTGGAGCTTCAGGAAAGGCAGCTTGCATTCACAGCAGTCTAACAGAGATCTGGCTGGAGCCTATTGGGTGGGCTCTGAGCAGTCCCCAAAACACAGATGATAAAAATTCTGAAGAAGTGTTTTACCTGAGGACAAATTCTAAACAGCTGTGTGAAATCTTAAGTAGTAGCAAAGCTGTGATTATGCAGGACTATTAAACACAGGCTTAATAATTTTACCTTATTAATACCTAAATCCTGTTGATTTTAATAAGACTTACAGATATTTATTTAAGTGCTTAGCTAAATTGGAGCTTGAAATCTTGGGAACCATTTCTGTTCACCTCTAGTCTTGCTGATTAGCCTGGATGGGTGTGAGCAATTTTATTGACTCTGAAGGCATTGCTGCCCAAAATAATCAGTGCGGCTTTTCTTATAGGACCTGCTGGTAGGACCTTTAGGGATCTGAGCCGTGGTTTCTGAGGTTTGTCTTGATTAGGCTTTGAGCTCTCCAGCTTTGAGGTGATCTGAGCATCACAAGCTCTGAATAGAACTTCTGATCCATCACTACTGAAAGCAAAAATTAAGTTGATTATCATATGCTGGTTTTGACTGGTGACAGACAGCCCAACGCTATAGATTCTCTGTGGATAATCTTATTGTAAATTTGGTCTTATATGACAAAAACAGTGACAAAGTTTTCATTTCCCTAGTTCTTGATTGGGTTTACATGAGTAAAAATATATCCCTTGCATTGTTTTCGATGGTCTTTAAAAGTAGTGTCTTGTTTTGTCTGAGACCACCTAAATCTGCGGAAACACCCAAATCCAAGAGAAAACAAGGGGCAGCTTCTTGGGCAGCAAGAAAGGAAAACATTCCCTGTGAAAATGCCAAGGAGAGCGAGCCTTTGTGGAGCAGAGGAGGGGAAAGATCACTTCGTGATGGGGATGCCATCAGATTACAGCTCCACCACCAGCCCTCATACGTTTAAATCTTCAGAGCTCGTGAGCCACCCAGCTCCCCTGTGCTTGAGTTTGGGTAGTCAACACTGAAAGCAGCGAGGATTTTCATAGCCTTGGCAATGCTCTGTCCCAGAGTGAGCCATGGGTATGGTGGGGGTGAGCTGGGTGGCTGGCAGAGCCATTTCTGTTTGAACACTTGTTTGAACAAAGTTTATGGAGGGTGCAGCAGCAACGGCTGCCGGGGCTGGTTGTCAGCTGTTGCAGTGAGTTGTGTTCTGCATGCTGTGGTTCTCTGCTGGCCACCTCACCAGGGCTCTAGGCCTGACTCAAACCCTTTGCTTGCTGAAATGGAACTGGTTGAAAATTCCCCTTCTCTACCCCCTGCTCATTTTCCTGGCCCAGCCTGGTGTATTTCCTATTGACTATAAATTTCTTCACCCATTTTTTTTTTCCTAGCAAATGTGTTCATGGATGATGCGGTCACTTGAGCAAATATTTGTCAGAAGCCCTCTCACCTCCTCTCCTGCTTTGAGCCTTTTGAATGTCTTGCATTGAGGAATATTTTGCAGAAGTTTATTTTTCCTGGCAGTAAATTATAGTGACCTGCATGAATGAATGGAATGGTAGTAAGGATTACATCATTTATTTAAATGTCTAGTCCTTCCCTATGGAGAGGCAGAGAAGTAAATAATGAGGTTTTCAAAGGTGGTGAGAGGTTTGGGGTGCTGGGTACCCAGCTGATGGCACCCAGAGGACTCTGCTTGTGTCCTGTAAGAAAAGGAACCAGAAGTCCAAAAATCACTTTTGCAAGTCACAACCTGCATTTTGGAGTCCTGCGTACTTAGTAATTTTACAGCTTTTTTTTTTTTTCATTTCATTTGATGAGTTCAAGGGTATAATTGTGAGTCTGTTTGAAAACCCTGTGCATGGGAATGTGCACCTTGGGTTGAGTTTAGTGTGAGTCTCTCAAGAGATACAGCGCTGGGATTTCACCCTAAAAGGGGGGTTATGCTGGAGTGCTCAGCCATTCCTGTGTGGCTGGAGGCTTGCAGTAATTGTGGAGCATAAAATTGCTGAGGCAGTAAATTAAGGCTGGCCAGAAGGGGAAACTCTGACAGTTTTCCTAGTTGAGACAGTTCTACAGAGTTAACTTTATGCCCTTTCTTCTGTTTTCATATGAATTTTCAGTTCCCACTGGGTTGTGGAGAGTTATGAATGTTTGTTTAGAGGCAATTGCGTATGTAGACCGCATCTTACAAACTTCAGGTCGTAATTTTAGGTCAAGTTCTGTGTAGAAAACTGTCAGTTGAAAGCCTCTGAAATTACTTTTCCTATATGGTTTAACTGGTTCCAGAGCTGATTAAGTGTAAGTAATAGCAAGTGGTATTAAACATGGTAACATATTACACTAACATGAGCATCTGACTATATGGTGTAATGTAGAGAACCCTCTGATTATGTCACAGAGTTGGGAGGTATCCCAGCAAAAATCATGCCAAATAGTGACACAATGCTAGTTAGGAATATGCCAATAACTTTCCAAACCTTGAACTCTTCTGACAATTAAAAGCCTGGAGCCAGCAGGGCTGAGAAGTTTTCAGTCAGAATGTAGGTGTGAAGTATTCTCATTTTTACCTTGTAATTACTTGCAAGAACTCTTAAGAGTCAGCTCAGATGGTCTTGCTCAAATTTACAGACTTGGCAAAACCCTTGCACTGATTTTTCTTTTTTACAGTGGGAGTAGAAAATACGGAAGAAAAAAAAGCAGCAAGTCATTGGCAGCCTCTCTATTGCAGAGGATACGTGTGCACAGGGACTCTGTTAGCAGGGAATGGCCCATTCAAGTTGGCCAGGATGTTCTGTGCTGCACAAAGTTATTCTTGAAATGTTTGGGATACCCCAATCAATGGCCTTTTCCTTCCTGCTCCATTTCCCAGCGGGGATTGGAGCAGGGCTTTGCTCAGGGACTCAGATGTGTCAGGTTGCGGTGGTGGCAAATGGCAGTGATACAAAACTCCACCAGGATGCTGTGAAAGGGAGACGAGTCGATTTTAGCTTTTTATTAGAGTAGTACCCAGAGGCTTCAATTAATATTGGATACTTACTGTCCAGGGCAACGTGCCAGCACACAGTAATTGCTTACCAGAGAAATACAGCAAGGCCAGGAGAGGGAAATGTCATTGTCCATTTTAGAGATGAAAACCCGAGCTGTGGAGTGATGAAATTTCTTGCCCTGGGTTACACAGGAAGCTGGTGACAGAGCCAAGAAGCAAAGCTGGTCTTTGAATCCTAATCCAGTACCTTAATTAAAAGAATGTTCTTTCCCTTGTATAGTTTAGCCCATCAGCTGGTTTTTTACATGCAGCTGAAGTGCCTTTTCTCCTCCTTTGTATTTAACAGTAGGTAGAAACTTGGGTTTTTATGGTAAGCTTACTAATAGACTAACTCCATTCTCATTAAACGTATATAAAGTCGTTCAGTCTTGAGGGAGAAGGAATGAAAACGATGTGGTTTTCACTTATGAGTTGTATTGTAGTGAATCCGGGTTGTAGGAAGCAACGTGGGAATGCAGCCACTGAGACTTGTGTATAATTAGATCACTCTTGGATTGCAATTATTGCTGGAGTACAATTTCAGCAGCGGCAGCTCTGTTTGAGCATGGAGGAACTAATTGAATTTGGGCTTTAACGGCAGAAGAAAAAGTTGCTCTTTGAGCAGTCCTGGTCCAGGTAGCCATTTCTGCCCTATTTAACGTTGTCATCCGGGGAGACAAAGGATGGTTTGGTTTCAGGTGAAGTTTGCCACGTTACCTCACTCACTGGGATTCGTAAGCAGCTGCTAAAGCACAACACCTCTACAAAGAATGTGTAATCTGACCCTGCTGTTTACTATAAAAATGAACATGTCACAAGTATATTCTTTTTCAAAAGAGGCCCTTTTGCAGCCAGGTTAGCACTACTTTGAGCAGTTCCTAATTTGCCTAATAGCCGTGCCTTTGGCTCTCCTTGTGGAGAAGTGAGCTAGCTCCAGGGGTGGCAGAGCACCACGCAGCCGTCCCTTAACAGTAATTCATATTTTCATATAAAACCAGTGTGAGAGTAACTTCTCATCCAGAAAGCATTTTAAATGACTTTCAGTTTAAAGCCTGTGCCTCAGAAATCTCATGTATGGGTGATTTTACCGATGGCTGTGCAGAAAACCACTTTTATTCTGAACTCTTGGTGGTTTTAGAGGGCTATAGGATGAATTTTATTCTTGTTTTTTTATGGCACACTGTTAAAAATCTCATTAAAATGGAATCGACATTTTGCTATTGGTACTTTGCTGTTTATGTTTCCCTTCGTTTAGACAGAAGGAAAAACTTCTGCTTTTATTTCTAGTCAAGTTTTATTTTTGGACTTTCATGTGCTCTCAGTCTCTAGCTGCGAACATGGCATGAGCACATATATATTTTTTTTTTAAGGACGTGTTTCCATTTTGTCATTCCCAAATTCATAAAAACATATGTATGGTTGTTTTGCTTTTTGCTGAGGCTTGTTGAAGTAAAGTTCAGAATTAGTTTGACTTAAGTATAGTTCTTCCCTTATTTTCCAAAGAATTGTTTTTAGGATTCAGGTTACATACGGAAAAGGAACTGACACCAATTCAATAACATGCCTCGGGTGTTGCATCATTAATGTCTGGCAGGAGTTAAGGGCAGGTATTAGAACCAAGCCTAAACTTGCATTTCTGGCAGATGTTCTCGTAGTTGTTGACTGGCTCTTTACACGGACAAGCTTTGGCTTGATATCCTCACCCCGGCGCTCGCGGCGTGGGACGTGATGAGGCAGGGACAGAAAGGAATCCAGGCTGATGCCTGCCCTCAGGTATCTGCTTAGGCTGAGGGGGAAGATGCTTTTATTTAATGTGCTGATAAGCCCAGAGTGTGGACTTTACACCTGGCACCAGGCTTTTGGCGAGGTGCGTGCATCGCAGGGGGAATTAGGCAAATTGTTTAGTGCTGGGGGCTGTGTGGTTTGCTCCTGAAAACAAAGCCCACACTGTGATGGTTCAGCTCAGGGAAAAGGAAAGCTTATGGGTTTTTCCCCCCTCTTCCTTAATAAGGTAAAAATATTCCAACCCTGTAGTTTTATAGCATTAAAGCTTCTGATTTCATTGGAGTAGTCTGGCTAAATTACATTTTATGGACAAATGCTAGTGTCATTACTTCATCTGCTGGGTGAACAGTGGATTTGTCATGTTTGGAATGCTTCCTGCAGAGTCTGCTGGGGAGGACTGGTCTCCCTGTCCCACTTTCTGTCTTATTACAGCCCCAAGGCAGGTATTTCTCTTTCTTTTGATGAGTGATGAACAGGATATTGTTTCAGATCTGTTATTATAATTTTTAATCATGCCTTCTAATTTGTGCAGTATCCTACTCGTGGAAGTGCAAGTAGGAATTTGCAGGAGCTGTCTGAAGATGCAAACACAAGGCTGTTGCCTTGTTAATGTGCAATTGGCACATGTCAAAAGCCGTGTCTGTGCCTAATAAGAGGGGCTTTCTGACCTGATCCAGGCTTTTCTAACAGCTTTATTGGTGAAAAAATGGCAGTGTAATTGGCAGCTATGTCCTTCTTAAACATTAAGAAAAAAAAAGGCTAAAAGAATTATTATAAGTATAGAAAAATTGTAAATGAACTGTGATACAGGTTGGATGATGATGACCATATTAAAGGCAAAGGTAAGGTTTACAGTCCAGGACAAAAACCATTACGGGATGCTATCAGGGTGAGAAAAGTAAGAGGGTGAGGGATCTGGCAGTACCAAAGCATGGACAAATCAGTAAAATGTAAAATTCTGTGTCTAATAAAAAACCAGGTTGCACTTATAACCTTAGTGTTGGTCTCCTCTCCCTGCTCTGCAATCCACTGTGTGACCTGACACCCAGAGGTGGCTGTGATTTACAGCTTTTCAGGATTTTAAGCCATTATGTCATCTTTGGATTGCTACCGTTCCCGTGGTGCAGCTTCCACAGCTGCGGTTCCATTTAATATAAAAAGGCACATTAAAAATCAGGGTTCGGTAAACACTTTTGAATATTGAACTGTTCTGTAAAATTAAGATACTGAGTTTATTTTTTCCAGTTTGCTGAAAAAAAGGAAAGTCTTTGAAAGGTGGCATGAATATGTTGAAATTTGTGACTTTTCCTGAAAGTAAAACACTGATACTGTCAGAACTTTAGCTAAGGGAAGAACTTAACATGGCAGTGTATTAGTTGGAATAAAGTCATTTACCATTTTTAAAAGGTGCTTATGAGAGTCTAAAATTGTATATATCTAGAGAGATTTGTAATCACCATCACAAATAAGGTGATCAAAGCATCAGTTGTTCATGTATTCTGCGTTTATAAGTGAATCTCCATGCATTGGTTAGTGTTTACACCTGCAGCACTGTTTTCTGCTGTTCAGTTGGATCAGATGCATTGCTGAGCAACATAATTGCATTGCAGCAGTTGGTTTCTCTGCTATTTGTACACCTTGGGTGTTTGTGAACATACCTATGTCTATATTTGAGTGAATAGTCCAACAAATGGGTTTTATTGTCCCAACTGCTTTTCAGTGACATTTTCTCAGAAAGCAGCTCTGGCACCTGCTGCTCAGCCAGAGGCTGCTGGTGGTGCTCCTGTCTCTGCTTCCTGGGAATCTGTTCATTTATGCTGAAAGGCAGGAAAATGGGGGGTACAGGAAGATTGTGGATTATCCCCAACAGGCAACTAAGCCGCACACAACTCCTGCTTACTCCTCACCGTGGGATGGGGGAGAGAGTCAGAAGGGCAGAACTGAGACCTCGTGGGCTGAGATAAGAACAGTTTATTAATTTAAATATAATGATAATAATGAGAAGGAGAATAGGGAAAAGAGAGAGAAAAAAAACCCGAGAAAGTCAAATGATGCAAATGAAAAAGCATTGTCACCACCAACCGACGGATGCTCAGCCAGATCCCGAGCAGCAGCTCCTGGCCAGCTTTCTCCCTGGTTTATACACTGAGTATTTGGCCTGGAATATCTCTTTGGTCAGCTGGGGTCAGCTGTCCTGGCTCTGTCCCCCCCAAGCTGCTTGTGGCCCCCAGCATCTCCCCTGGCAGGGCAGCACGGGGAGCTGTCAAGTCCCTGACTGAGTGGCAGAGCTGCTCAGCAGCAACCAAACCATCAGTGCTATCAACATTATTCTCATCCTATATCCAGACAGGGCACTGTACCAGTGCTAGGAAGAAAATTACCTACCCCAGCCAGAACCAGGACAAGAGCTGTAGAAAGTTTCCAGACCAGATTTGTAGTTCTGGAGCACCAAGCTTGTGTCCAAGCCTGGGCAGCCTGTGAACGCTGTTGCATCTTGTGAACTTTGCTTGGATTTACCCAGATTACTGGAAATATGATGACAAATGTGTATAATCAGGGTCTTCCCATGAGCAGTCTTACTCAGCATCTGGTCCAGCGTTCAGAATGGTGGATTGTGTGCTGCAGAAGGGACTGTGGTGCTGATGGAGGGATGTCTCCAAACTTCATCCCCAGGGAAGGGAAGCCCGAAGGGGGCTGAGTGAGGGCTGACACAGACATGTCAGGAGGCTGAGCCAAGACTGTGCAGCACTGAAATTCTGGGTGCTGGAGCTTCCTTTCTGCCTCGAGACCTGCACAGTAGGTATGGTCAGTCAGCTGCTGGTTGGCTGTGTCTGGCAGGGAGCTGGGGAAGGGTGAATTCCGCAGTGCTTCCAATAATTTCACACCTGCATTGCTCAATAGAACAAGTGTGCTGTGTAAGAAAAAGGGGGGAGAAGTGTAGAAATGTAAGGAGTGCTTTTAAAGCTTTACATAATCTTTTCCATTTTACTTTAAAGGCAGAGCTGTTTTCAGGAAAGGAAATTTGGCGAACGAGAAACATGTAGTTGGGTCACAATAACAACAGAAATAATAACTCCCCCTGTGTGCTTTATGGCATCGCTGGGTGCCCTGGTGAGTTAAAGCCACTGCAGCTGGGACAGGACATCATCCCTGTGGGAGGGATCCTGTTTGCCAGGCATGCAGTAAACCTTTGGCAGAGCCTGCTGGAGAGCCCATTCCAGTGGATGCTGGACCCTGCATTGTCTCTGGTTATTATACAGCAGCTGAGTGCTGGGAGCTGTGCACGGTACAAAGGATGATATCTCTGGGTGTAAAAATTATTGCACTCTCTGGAAACAGCCAGAACAATAAAATTCTACCACTTGTCTGTGAGAAGTCACAAGCTGTTTTTCATATTCTCTTGTAGTCTTTTTCTTTTAGGGCACACTGAAAAGAATATCAATGAAAATTGTAGCTCCGCATTGTTCTGTTTCCCATAATTTTTTCACACTAAAATAAGGCCTCTCCACCCTTTGTTCAGACACGTATGAAGCGTTTGCTTATGCATGCACTGTGTGAGGGGTACTGCAAGGGAGCTCCAAGATTAGTGTTGTACAGCTCTTGCTGCTACAACTTTTTCTGCTCCTTGGGGCTGATGAAGCCCACACTGTCAGCCTGACAATAGGGCTTTGCTTTTAAGGACAAACTTAAAACCCTGTTGATAAGTTCGTGTTTTAAAACAAGAGCATTCATATTTTCTGCCTTAGCCCCAGGCTTGCTGGATGTTCCTCTTCCTTTTAAGCCTCAGATATATGTGTGATTTGAAAGGACAGCTTTTAACTAGTTCCGATTCAGATTTTTTTTTTTTTTTGGGGGTACTGTTTTCACTGACATTAATGAGCTTCGTATCAAGCCAAATAGGTCAGTCTTGCTTGCTGTCTTTCCCCTGTCTTGCTGCCATGTGAGGCAGAGGTGTGCAGGTGCACTTCTGCTGTAAAGGTGTGCAAAGATGGATTTTTAGCTAAAATGCAGATAGGACAGTGAGCTGAAGCTGTTCTGTAGAGCTATCCAAGGAGACAGATGGGATAACACCAGTGGGAGCTTTGCCTGCTTGGGAAACAGTGCCATTACTTAAAATTAGAGGTGAAGGTGGTGGAGCCAAGGACAAAGAGTTTGAATACACGCGCTTAACTTCTGCAAAGATTTTAAACAAGCACTGCCTTTTCCTTGGCTGGCCTTGGTGAGTAGGAGGACTTGAGTGCCACAAGGAGGTTGGATGGGCTGGCAGAGGCTTTGCTATGGGTAGCAAATGGGTCTGCTTTTGATACATGTGACAAAATTTTAATATATAGCATTAAAAATCTTTAATAGTGTTCAAATGTTTAATTTCTTGTGGAAGTACTCAGTGACAGCAGGGATATGTGGAGCCTGGTTCCCTGCTGTCTCGCTCTGTGCTGACTGCTGGTGCTGCCCACAAACCAGAGCAGAGCTGGGCACTGGGGCCCAGTTGTTGGCAATGATGGAGTGAGAGACACAGGGGCAGCAAGAAATGCCTTGAGTCTGTGTAAAAGGCTTCTAAATTAAAGGACAAAGGGAGCTTAGAAAGTGGTGATGGAGGTTGGCCCCAGGTCCCTGTGCCAGGTTCATTGGAGCTCCAGCTGCAGCAATGCCCCTTTGAGCTCTTGGCCACTGAAATGACTTCTTCAGGTAGTGCTGGGCCAGTAGGAAATGCTGTACGTGGAGATTCCTGCTGTACTGGAACATGGAGTAGCGTGAACATTTGTTGGCTAATGCCTACTGGTTAAAAGATGCCAAAATTTTTAAGGTGTGGAATCAACAGTACTGGTGATGCTGGGCTGATCCATAAGCTATTCTGCAAGTCTGCCTGAGAGGCTCCTGTTCTTTATCAAGTGTTCTTGCCAGGGATGGTCTTTATCTCTTACTGTTTTATGACAGTGATGTTAATCCTTCCAGCCTTAAAGCATCTTGTGATTTTGCAGAGTTTAGGAAGAGAGCATCGTCCCTTACTTGCTGTGGCGTGTATAAATTACCCAGGAAGCGATGATTTGGAGGGGTTTGTATGTATGTCTGTTTAAATAGAACATGACAGTTCAGCAGCACTTCTGAATTGGCCATAAACAACATGCAGAGCTTCACCTTGTGCAGAGAGAAACCCAAACTGACGTGCAGCTGGTGGAGGCTGCTCAGCTCCTGGCTCACGGACGTCTGGCGCGTGACATTAATTAGTAGAGGTGTTCTGCCTACACCTGCTTGGTCCTTTCTGATCTTCTGAAGAGCAGCCAGCACTCAACCTTCCTCCCCACGGCACGGAGCAAGCAGTGGAGTTAGGAGTGCGCTGCTTCCAGGATTTCAGAGAGCACGGGTTCCCCTAAGCCACGGCTTTGTGCTGGGTAGAGGAAGCAAAGATTTGGCTTGGCCTGTGTGTAGAGAGCTACCTAGAAGGAGGAAATCCCTGTGGGGACTGGCATCTGTTTGGTTGGTCCCCTCCTATGCCACTCCACATAGGGGTGTGGAATGCAAGTGTAGCTCCGAACAGGGTCCTTTGCATGAACTCGGATACTGCTGGGTTTATAGAGAAACCCGAATTGCAGTTCCTCATGCTGGAGTTGTTTCTGGAACTTCGGAAAGGCTCTCTAATTCAGAGAGCAGTAATTAGTCCAGCCTCCGAGTGCTTATGAACTGGTTTGCAGTTAGTGTGGGTGGGATCTTTCGTGAAGGACGGTGATCCTTGTGTTGCTCCTCGCAAACTGGCTCCTTTGCAGTCAGCTAGCACCGGATAGAAACCTGAAAGTCATCCCTCACTGAGCAGTAAGGGATTGATAATTTTATAATCTTTCTTTTAACGGTTGACATTTCGCTCAAATAGATGGTGACTAGGCACTGACTGATTTCCTGTGGCTGGCCCCTTGGCTTTACTAAATGCTGCCATCCTGTAGCAGGTACCAAACCAGCATCAGAGCCAGCAATAATAGTGTGTATGTGTACAGTCTCAACAGGGATGCCAAAAAGGGAGCACAGAGACAGAGTGGCTTGCACAGATAGAGGGAGTTTTTCCCTCAAACTGTGAGTGAAATGGTCACTAGTGCCACTTCTGAGAAGAAATTACGTTTCAGCTTCGAGGTGTTGCGGGGTGCACTGTGGGAAGCTGGAGCTACACCTGAGAGGTTTCACCTTCCTGCCAGCTCCAGGCAGTGGTTAAGTCACCTGAGAAGTTACCACGGAACTGCAGTTCCTGATGGAGCAGTTTTGGTAGTCCCATGGGTATGGTTTGGAAGAGGGCATGGGGAGAGGGCTCTGGGTGTCCCAAAGATGGGTGGCACTCCTGGCTTCCCACTCCCTGAGGTCTGTGGGTCCCTTGGTGGCGTGAGGGGCGTGTCAGGTAGATTTACATCCATCTGTAAAGTGTCTCCCAAGGGAATCCCCAGATGTGATGTGTTGTTAATTTGGGGAGAGGGCCATGCTCCTCCATCAGCAGTGCTGCTCCCAGAGCCCGGCAGCCTCCTGAGAACTCCTGGTTTAGGGGGATGGCTCAGTGGAAATGGTGGGAAAATGCTGCTCATGGGTGAAGATGAAACACAGGGGAGGAATGCTTCAGTCCAAGCCTGTGATGAAAAAGCTGTGATTAATTTTTTTTTAAGGCTGGCGAGTCAATCTTGCAAGTTTACGATGTAAAGCCAAAGCCAATGCAAGAGGCTGTGATTACAGTCTGGCCTAAAATGCTGTAGGATGCCTTGAGAACCATAATTTACAGCATAATTAGCATCTTCCAAAGCAACAGATGTTGCAGGATCTGAAGGAAGGTGGTTGGGAGTGGATAGTGTTTCCTCCAAACAGGGTCCAGGCTGCTGCTGAACATTTCCCAAGCTTGGAGCCAGGCAAAATAAGCAACTAGTGCTGAGGGTGCTGTGCTGACCAGGGCAAGGGAAGAAGAGGGTATGGCAGGTCTGTGTTTTCAGTCAGTACAGTGACGGCTGGAGCTACTTCATTTCTCATTCAGAGATGACTGAATACACTGAACCTCTACCAGGCAGCCCTGGTGCTCAGAGGCATCGTTTGAGGGATCCCTCTGCAGCTTCTCAGTGGCAGCCGTCAAGATGAGTCCTTAGAAGGCAGTAACATTTCAAAACTCTTAAAGGCTCTGATAAATGTGTCTAGTTAAAAATTATGGATAGAATTAGGTAATTTTTTCTCCCTCTCTTTCCCCCCTTAATTGAGAATCTCTCCGTTGTCCCCAGAACTCATGCTTGGTCTTGCATTTGCTATTAAGCTTTTATTTTTCTAGCCCACACTTGAATCACACATTTGCAAGGAGAGGAAACAAGCACATTCAAAAGGAGAAAATAAGAGTAGTTTTCATTTTCTTTTTTTTCAATGAATCGGATGCCTTATGCAAAGCCCATTGAATTCCATGTGAGTTTCCCCCCTGACTTCAATGGGCTTTGGTTCTGGCTTTTAGCTCCTGTGAAAGGTCCTGAACTGTCTGTGCTAGGGTGGCGAGGAGGCTTGGAGAGACAATTCCCAGAGCTCTTCTCAGCCCCTGGCACAGCCAGGTTGCTAAGGAGACTTGGCCTGGCCAGGGTCCTGGAGCTCCCCCCTTCCGGGGTTATTGTCTGCTGTCCCTGCCAAGGCTCTCTGGTGGCAGCAGTGCCACTCTCTCAGCCACAGTCCCTCTCCCCTGGCCTCTGACAGCAGCAATTCCTGCCCTACATCTTCCCTCCGCCGGCGTGCTTGGCGAGCAGCCTCCCTTCCCGGGGCTGTTCCATCCTGCTCCAGGGCTGGAGTGATGGGGTTGTGTCTTCTGGTCTCCGTTGGCTGTGGAGGTTGGGGTTTCACCCCTGTCATGCACCCCCACACCCCAGCATCTTCACCTCGTACGGCTGCATCACATTCCTCTTTCTCTCCTCTCTACTTTCCCCTGGCCAGCAAAATAATTTGGAAATAAATCCAAGGATGGCGAAGAGATGAGGCCCTTTTGTAGGAATCCTCTGTTCAGGGGCTTAAATTCCTTAAAAAGCCAATTCTCAGGATTCCTCGCAATGTGTAGGCTCCAGTAGTCATTTCCAGTGGCAGGACAAGCTCCCACTATCTCTAGGTGTCCTGCAGTGCTTGGAACTTCCTGAGCAGCTCCTTCCGCTGTGCCAGTTTTTTTGGAACTTGGAATTTTCCAGCCTTCCTGGATTCTTTGTAGTTTTATCTCTTGGAGGGAGGTATTCTGAAGTTTTAACATTAACAGGCTGAATGACAGTTTCGTCTAAGCCTTTTGGGCAAGGTCTCTTTGTCAGGCATCCCTTCAGATAGCGAGTCTGTTTGTCTACAGATAAGTGAGCAGAAATGCTCAAGCCCTGGGCACTTTTATGGTGGTGTAAAATTTAGGTGCTCGTGGCCTTGACTATGATATTCCTCATGTGAGTAATCATTTTTGCAGATAATTAATTCCTCAAATGGGGATGATGTTGGTTTTGTGTCTAAAATGCAAGCTGGTGTCTCTAACTTACGGTGGGATCCAGCATGAAGCATATTGGGGGTGATTTTCTGTGTTATAGCTTATCTTTTTTGACTTGATTTTCTAACAAATTGTGTCAGCAGTGAGACTGCAACAATGAAATTTCAGTGTTCAGGAAGAAAATATTTACTTCTCGAGGTGGTTCTTCAATATTAATGAACAAGAGGAATAGTGAAATCAGGCTACAGAGCTGTGAGATTTGTTGCCAGCTTTATGTGGAAATGTTTGAGTTAAATGACTAGAGGTGTATGTGGTCACTATATTTTAGTAATGACTCTGATTATAATTATTAGGTAATGATAAAACCATTTTCACCAGCCTTTAAGATTTTTTTAAAGGCAACTTTGGCTCCTTTGCTGGTGTTCTGTAAAAAGGAACATGCTGTTTCCATCTAATATTAGTGCAGTTAGTTATTTGAGTGATGATATCTGCTTACAAATGTACAGCTTGTGTTTTAAATGCTGAATAGTGCTGTGAGATTTATGAATATGGCTTTGACAGTACCTGTGCTTAACAGAGTCCTTAGATGTGTGTGGGTTTGCAGAGTAGGATCACTTCAGGATGTTTTTGGCTAACGTCCTAAAATGAGTATTTCCAAGAAAAGGTTCTGTACAAAATTAAAGTTGGTCATTGGTAATTAGTGGAAGTTTCTTCGTAGTTATTTTCCCCAATCCTGAGTGTATTTTGTGTGATCTTGGACCCCAGGTTTGCCACGAAGTCCTGCTGGATTTGTGTGGTGATGGTTTTGTTCTCCTGTGCTGTTTGCCTCCCCTCTGCTTAAGTGGAGGGGTTGGCGAACACTAATCCATGTGTGGGAGGGCAACCAAAGTTTATTTTTAACAGATTTGCCTTTAGAGAAGAAATTTCACAAATGGCCGTACATATAGATGCATCCATATGCACATGCTTTAATTTTTTAAAAAATGAAATTGGGGACCAAGAGTGTGAGAACTCTGCTTTTATTCCTTTGCTTTGCCTCCTCTTTTTTGGTAGAGGAAATGCTTGACAGTCATCAATAAAAGATTAAATCATTGATGGCTATCAGGATAAACTAAACACATTTCGTGTGTGGATGCTGGCATAGTAGGAACTTTTCCAAGATGTTTCAGGCCTCATTCTCTGGTTTGTTAAAGGGCAGAGAATAAGGTCACAAAGGAAATCAAACCCTGATGTGGAGAAATGAAACATGAGGCCTACTGACTTCTAAAAAACATTTTAAATAACATTCTCTAAGGTTTCATTTTATACCAAAGGCAGCTGTAATAAGTGTTGGAAGATGGTGTAAGGTTTCTATTAAAGAGAGATTTTTGCTTGCTGTTTTTGTACCCAAATGAAGGAATGAGGGAGATGGAATTAGAGCTTATTTAGTATAAGGTGAGAAACTAAAAGTTCTCTCCAGAACTGTAAAATAATAATTTATATGTTCTAATGCAATTTACAAATTAAAAAATATGAAACTGTTCCTAGATCTTTGAAAATGACACACATAGCCATGGAATAATTTAGTAACTGCAACGCAAATGCACTTTTGCCACAAGTAAAATAAGACTGCTGCTTTGTAGTATGCTGCCAGCATAGCCTCAGTGAATAAATTCCCAATAGATGTTTGCTGCATGCCAAATATATTGGACTGTATAAAAGATCCCATTGTTCAATGGCATCATTATTTGCTATTATACTCACAATGTTTGCTTGTGAAACAATTTATTGGAGACCAGTATGTTTAAGAAGGAACGCTTGGTTTGAAATTCAGCTGATTTGGCTCGTAATGTCAGTCCTTTTACAGTATATGGCCTCTAAAAATAAATATTTAGGTCTGCTATTTTTTACTTATCTTTGAAAGAATTCCTGGAGCAGGGGAGAATGGGGAGCTGAGGCTGGGGATGGGCAGTGAGCATTTCACTTCTGGTTCGTAGTATTGTTTAGGTTGGAAAAGCCCCTCTAAAATCAGTGAGTCCAACCATTCCCCCAGCACTGCCAAGGCCACCACTAAACCACGTCCCCAGGTGTCACATCTGTGCACACGACTCTTGGATGACCTCCCTGGGCAGCCTGTTCCAAAGCTCGACAACCCTTTGGGTGAGGTTTCCCTGATACCCAATCTAAACCTCCCCTGGCACAACCTGAAGCCATTTCCCTTCGTCCTGTCACTTGTCACCTGTGAGAAGAGCCTGACTCCCACCTGGCTAAAACCTCCTCTCAGGGAGTTGTAGAGAGTGGGAAGGTCCCTCCTGAACCTCTTTTTCTCCAGGCTGAACAACCCCAATTCCCTCAGCTGCTCCCCATGAGAGGCTGACTGAAAATGTGTGATAAATGCTTATGCAAGGGCATAGATTAGAAGCTGAATTGGCTCACATGAAATGCACTTCTCAGTTTTCCAGAGAACTCTGTACTTCTCTGTGTCTTGGTGAGAAAAAGAATGAATCAGTGTTTCTGCCGCTGTGTCTGGGTGAAGCAGAGAGCTTCAGAGTGGTGGTGGTGGCACTGATTAGGGCATTCTAGGAAGCTGAGCTGCCTGGTTTGTGCGTCCTGCACGTGGAGTTTCAGTGCTGAGGCTTCTGCTGCTACTTTTGAGGAATTCCCTTTGGTTTATTTTAACACGTTTTAAAAACTAATCAACAGTACTTCTTAATGTGTGGAGGTTTAGTCAAATCAAGATGTTTCAGAACTCAGAGCTGAGTATTACGGGAGCTTAAAAAGAATAAAAAGGAGATATTTTACCTAATTAGGGCTGAGTTAAACTATAGAAAATTAGTAAAGTGTTTAAGCAGGGTTCCTCCCCTCCCCCCAAATGGCTATTCTTTAAATTACAAGTGTAGTGCTCAAGCCATCTCCTTTGAACTGCAGGTTTTGTTACACGTTTTGGCTGCAGTGTTATTTCGGAGGAGTCAGCCAACAGGCTTACAGGGCTTTTTGGCTGGGGTTCACTTACAGTTTTCTTGGCAGCCCTGCTCATTTATGCGTCTTTATTTCTCCCTCTCTCTCTCTCTCTCTCTCTGGTTCCGTGCCGGAGCAGAGCGCTCCCCGCACCGGCCCATCCTCCAGGCCGGGCTCCCTGCGAACGCCTCCGCCGTGGTCGGAGGCGACGTCGAGTTCGTCTGCAAAGTCTACAGCGATGCCCAGCCTCACATCCAGTGGATAAAGCACGTGGAGAAGAATGGCAGTAAATACGGGCCAGATGGGATGCCTTATCTCCAGGTTTTAAAGGTGAGGCTTCACAGATGCCGGCAGTGGTGATGCCTTCTTTAGAGCGTGGCATTTATTTGGTGTAAATCCAAGGGTTTAGAGTTCTGAATTTCTTTTGAAAGTGGAGATGTTTATGTTACAAATGAAACGATGAGTTAGATAAACATTTGCTTGTCGAAATGCTAATTGTGCGGCTTAGAGATGTCGTTTTGCTCCTTTTTGCTTCCATAAGGAGTCCTTTACCTCCAAATGTTTCAGGCATGACTTGCTCAGAAAAAAATCGAAAATCCTTCTAAAGAACATCATTGACATTTTTGTATGGGTAGAAAGCATCCAAAACATACCTGGGACAATCTACTCCACTTCTTTCATGTTTCTTCAGCCTCTTGATTTCAAAATAACACAGCATCCTCTGCCAAAAGCTTACTGGAGGACTGGGTTGTCTGGATGCTGAGCCTGCAGAGGTGTCTGGTTTTGAGCAGTGTATTGGTAGTGTCATTCCTGCCAGCAGGCGTTTGGAGCGAGCCTGACCAGGGAAACTGAAGTTTTCCAAGCTGGGTTTCATTGCCAAAACTCAGTGTGCTGGCAGGCAGGACAGCCAGCTCTGTCCCTGCTTGTCCCATGCAGTACCTGCCTAGGTGGGATTTTTTTTCCCCCACGCTGCTGTTTTCTAACTCCTCGTGTGATGCTTCGGATATAAGAGAACCAAACAGCAACAACCAAAAGGAAAAAAAAATCCCAGCCCGAAACCCTTCAATGTTTAGTGGCTGACGTGGAATGTTCTGGTGACGTGTTGGTGGTGGGACCATAGACAGATTGGTGTCCATTCTGGGCAGCAGTGACATTGTTCTCCTGTGTTATTGGTCTATTCTAGCACTCGGGGATAAATAGTTCCAATGCTGAAGTGCTGACACTGTACAATGTGACAGAGGCGGACGCTGGAGAATATATTTGTAAGGTCTCCAATTATATAGGGGAGGCCAACCAGTCTGCCTGGCTCTCTGTTCTGCCAAGCGTACAAGGTAACAATGTTTTTTAAAGCAAGCTGGAAAAAAGTGGTGCTTTGGGAGACTGCAGGCAGCTTGTAGGATACTCTCTGGCCTTGGTGGTATATGTATAATCCTCCTTTGGTGATGCAGCTGGTGTTGCACCAGCAGCCATGGAAAAATTCCCACAATATTTCTCTGTGCACCAGAAGCACTGCTTTGGTTTCTGATGCTGATCTTTATTCTCTCTTTGGTGTCTTTGTGTCTGCGTGTGTGTGTGTCCAGTTTTGCTGTTAATTCTGCATGCTCTGCAGTTCACACAGAGGGTACTCACTGAGTAATGTAATTAAAGTCTCGTAGGGTATATTTTTATATATATATACACATAGGCATGTATACATAAGACCTGTTCACATAAGTACCCGCTGGAGTGTGAGTCAGGTCAGTTTAGTCACTTGTAACTTCCCACCTCACCTGTGACTGTGCAGGTGGGAGGGTTTTTCCAGGTGTTACTCACCCGTTACTCACTGGTTTTTATTCAGCAGTAACAATAAAGACTGGCAACCCTGTGACTACTGCACACAGCTAAATCTACCTCAAAATGGTCCAATAAAAAGGTATTTATTCCCTCATCGTTCGTTTCAAAGTAACATTTTTGAGTGGAACAGAGATCAAAGGCAACAAACATTAATTTTTTAAAACCTCTGTCACTGAGACCTTGTTGCTGACGCCCTGATGTGCCCATCTTGGGCCAGCTGGGAAGTTCCAGGCCTAAGATTTGCTCCATTTCTATGAATTTGGATAATCACTGATACCTGGTTTGGTGCACAGTGTGAAGACAGCAAGTCTGGAAGATGACGAGTAAAAAAATGCAAAACTTGCAAGGTTTTTTTTTTCCTACGTCTTTAAGATGTAGTAAAATATATTTTTTTCCATCTCCTGGTTCTCAGACCTTTGGAGTCTTTTCTCTCCTACCTGTGAGAGCCACAACTGAACAAGATCTCTGATTTTTGAGCAAGACACTTTCCACTGTGCTTCTAAGCAAACTACCGAATATTTCCAGACTTTAGATTAAAATGAGATTTGGCAACTCTGCACCATGTACAACAGCAGTTACTAGAAAAAAGTGTAGTGCAGTGGATGATGCAAGGATCATACATAGCCTAAGACAGCTACTAAGTTGTCTTTTGGCGAAGAATTCACACCTTTTTATCATTTTAGGGAATGCTTTTATGGTAAATTCTTTCCTCTGAAACAGGTATCTACACGTGAAGGATCCTACATTCTGTCCTACTTCGTTTTCTCTTTGTTTTTCTTTCAACTTGTTAAAAAAGAAAAAAAAAAAGCTCTGTGGGTGAATTTTTCCATGTCTTTTGATTGCATGCATGTTTAGGTGGTGAGTTTAGGTCTGGTGAAGGGTGTTGATTACTTTCTGAGGTGAGCTGGGACCTGTTGGTAAACGCCTTTTGGATGAGGGATTGTGGATGGGGAAGGAGCTTTGCATCTCTCCACCTCTGCCTTTACCAAGTGCAAAGCCCCGTGGCTCCATCTCCCTATCCACAAAAATTCTCCCAGTGTCTAGCTTTTTCNCTAAGTTGTCTTTTGGAGCAGAATTCACACCTTTTTTTATCATTTTAGAGAATGCTTTTATGGTAAATTCTTTCCTCTGAAACAGGTATCTACACGTGAAGGATCCTACATTCTGTCCTACTTCGTTTTCTCTTTGTTTTTCTTTCAACTTGTTAAAAAAGAAAAAAAAAAAAGCTCTGTGGGTGAATTTTTCCATGTCTTTTGATTGCATGCATGTTTAGGTGGTGAGTTTAGGTCTGGTGAAGGGTGTTGATTACTTTCTGAGGTGAGCTGGGACCTGTTGGTAAACGCCTTTTGGATGAGGGATTGTGGATGGGGAAGGAGCTTTGCATCTCTCCACCTCTGCCTTTACCAAGTGCAAAGCCCCGTGGCTCCATCTCCCTATCCACAAAAATTCTCCCAGTGTCTAGCTTTTTCTCTTGCTTCCCTCTTGTTTTTTTTAGGCTGCCGGTGTTAACACCACGGACAAAGAAATTGAGGTTCTCTATATACGGAATGTAACTTTTGAGGATGCTGGGGAGTATACATGCTTGGCGGGTAATTCTATTGGGATATCCTTTCACACTGCATGGTTGACAGTTCTGCCAGGTATACACTGCTCTCTTTCTGTGGTTTTTCCTCTTTCCCCACCCCGCCCCTTGTTGATTGCTGCAGAATTAGCACAGCTTCTGTCTCAAAAAAAGCACTTTTACAATGATTTTGGTTTTTTAAGAGCAGTTGTCTCAAGCCAGTGAGTTGTTCTGTCATCTATTTGCAACTCCAAAAACCTGACAACAACAATAAAAAGGGGAGGGGAGTGTGTGGCTATTGCACTTAACTGAAATATTTTTACATCATCAGAAATGCTAAGGAGCTGCATTTCCTTAGCACTTCAGTGAGACAACTGAAAATCAGCCCCTAAATCATTGTAAACCTTTTCAAGAGGACGAAATTCAGTTCGTTACAAAGTTTGGAACTAATTTGGCCACAGTTTTGTACTGACTAATTAAAATACCTGAGCTATTCAGTGTACTTCAATTCACTTTTACCTATCATGCAAATCTCTCATGGAAATTCCAGTTTCGATGCCAGAGGATCATGTACAGAAGCAGTGCCTTCCATATCTTGGGAATCGGCTCCGTGCATCTTTAAACATTGCATGCTCTAAGGAAACAAGTAGTCATTTGCTTTTACTGCAAAGCATGTCTTGCTGTTCTGGGGTTGATGATGTTTCTGTCCTTAAAAGAAACAAACATCAGTGTGCTTTATTGCCTGAAAATTGTTATCAGCTGTTAGAAGACGTAACCTTAGTTGGTTTTGACATTAGTCAAATTTTCTCATTTATAACTGTTGGCAGCTGCCTCAGGAGTTCTTTGGAAAAAACATGAACCACCTGAGGTTTGCTGGGTCATCTTGTGCTTAACATTTTTTAATTGTTAATCCTGAGTAAGAGGTACAAAATCTGCATGTGCATATTGTTGAGGTTCGCAGGGTGGGAGTTAAACGTTCTCACTGTCTGCAGATAATTTACCTTTTATTCAAATATATTGAACAAGGCAGCTTTATTCCATCTCACTCTGAATTGAACCCCGAGCCTGCGAGGTGGCACCAAGCAGGCAGAGCAGTGCTTGTGTAAAGCTTGCTTCTGCTGGCAGTGTTTGCATTTTGCAAGTGCTTGAACAGCATTTTTTGTCTTTTCTTAAACCGATTTTCTTGAACAAAGTATTTTTATAAGCCTGGAAAGGCACAAGAAAATTTCAGCTTGAAACGTGCATTGCTTGCGGAGTGACCGCTGATGGCTGTGGAATGCTGTTTATCCGGGGGTTGAATCCCAGATAAGGGATTAGGGACACTGTTTGCACATATAGCTGTCTTGGAGATAGCTTCAAAATGGTTTCAGTCAGGGTAACAGCTCTGTAGAACCACTCCCTCCAAAATCTAATCTCACAGACCAGTAACCACTGATGAGGTTACTTGAAAGACCACAGTCCTCACAGAAGAGGGCTCGTTAATTAATGTGTTGCTAGCAATTAGTTTTTCACTTCAATTATGCTTTTTAATTCAGCACTGGGCTCCTCAAAGGACCTCAGGGGAGTTGGGCACCCAACATGAAGCAGAGCTGGTTAAGCAGCTGGACAGCCAGGTCCTTGAAACCCTTTTGAAACCCCTAATACAGACATGATGGGGGACTGCTTCATCCTCCCTTCTCTCTGTATTTTGAGATTTTGCTGAAAATTTTGAATAAACAGGCAGACTCAAGCAGATTCAAGCCCAGACATTTATTTGGAAATTTAAACACTTATTTCAAGCTAGCTAATTCACTGTTTTATCTTTAGATGTGTTTTTGTGTAGTTCACAAGAATTACTGTGCTTTTAAAGTTTGACTCAAATGACAAAATGAACCTGAGCCTAGTTTGAACAGTGTTTCCTATCCCCTAGAATTATCCTTGATCATGCAATATCTCAGTGTATATGTATGTACCTACCTCGGCAGACACGTGTGTATGTTTGTGTACGTATACACAGATGCACAAGCGCACACTCAGTGCAAACTGAGAAGTGAAAGCAGTGGAAAAAAGAATTACTCTCAGACTGCAAGATGGCCTAAACATTCAGTTTTCTGAATATCACACGAGAATTGATTATATTTCAATTACTTGCTCCAAGTGCTGTGCCGAACGATGCCCGTTCCGTGTGCTAACCCTGTGGCATGATTGTTCCCTCCTCAAACCTTCCCATCCAGCTCCCGAGAAAGAAAAGGAATACCCAACCTCTCCAGACTACCTGGAAATAGCAATTTACTGCATAGGGGTGTTCCTGATTGCCTGCATGGTGCTGACAGTGATCCTGTGCCGCATGAAGAACACCACCAAGAAGCCAGACTTCAGCAGCCAGCCCGCTGTCCACAAGCTGACCAAGCGAATCCCCCTGCGCAGACAGGTAACAGAAAGTAGATAAAGAGTTTCAAAAAACTTTTTTACCCAAACTACTAAGCCAGCACTCATCCTTCCGCTGAGAGCTTTGGAAACAGGGATGAATGGGTGAATTATTAAATAAGTGATACCAAATTGAGATGGGGGTTGGGATAGAGAGAACATCTTAGCATGTGCCTCAAGGAAATCAGGGCAGGGCTGTTAGGGAGGGGAGAGATGTGAAAGCTGAAATATGTTCTGCATTAGCAGGCTGTAGATGGGGAAAAAAAATGTATTTCAAGTATTTTGGGGCTTGTTGGAGTCAGTGGAAAAAATGCTACTGACTTAATGGGCTTTGGAAGAGAATCCTACTTAATTGTATATTTATGATGTTTCTAAGGTGATTATTGTTGTGGTAACTAGGTACCAGATACAGAGAGGTATTTTCCAGGAAGACTTTGAAGACCGAGGGAAGGGAGTTTCATAGCCAAGCATCCAGAGAGCACCCCAAAATAGAAAAAAGACTGTAATAAAACAAAAATAGGGGATAAATATATCAGATCTCAGACAGCTTGATTAAGATAATGATGCTTTTGAGCAAGGAACAAAAGCAAGTGCCAGATTTAAAAGGCACACAACAGCATCACATGAAATGTATTTTACAATTGTTTGTGGCTGGCAGGGAGCATTTCTGGAGAGGGCAATGCCACGAGCAACAAACCAGTTGAACAAGTAACAGGACTTTGGCTTTATCACAGGCCTCCACTTGCCAAAACAGCCTCCATTCCCACATACTGTCCTCTCCTAAAAAAACTGGGGTTTTTTTAGAAGCTGGAGTTTAATAGGTTTTCATTTTCTTGCAGTAGGTCTTGAGGCCAGACCTCTGCACCCACCAACTCCACCCCCAGGTTTCTGCCCTGCAGGATGGGGAATGTTGGAATCTGTGGCTGTGGTTCACCTCAGCAGCCAAAATTCCCTGTGTAGGGCAGTTGGATCCAGGCTCTGGCCGAGGAATTGGGATATGAAGGTTCACTCTGTGTCTATCAGCACCATGAGTAAGTGGTGCAGGAGTTCTGCAGATCTGTTTTTACAACCTGCCCAGAACATTGTCACTGTCAGAGTAATACGTGTACCTTAAAAATGGTTCTTTGGCGTGGGTAAGTGTTTGAAATGACATGCATGGCACAAAGAGTGGGAGATTTTGAACAGCATTACTTTTTTCTGAACCCTTGTTTCATGGTTTCTGAATTTCCTTGGTTACCATACCAGGGAGCAGGAGTGCTTTAGCCATCTTCCTCTGAATTCAGTATTTTAAAGAATCGTGAGGTGCGGCACCTGAACATTCTTTCAGTGTGAAAAATATTTGGTTTGTCTTATGAGCAAAAATGTTAATTCTTATTTTTTCTGACTTTCTTTGCCACTTTAGGGTGTTTTTTTTTTTTTCTTTTTGTTTGTTAGGTTTTGGGTGGGGTTTTTTGTGTGGGTTTTTTTATTTCTTTTTTTGTAATTTTATGATTGTACTAATTTGCTTGAGTATCACTGGGATGAAGAGGGGCTTTTCACTCTGAGTGTATCAGGCAGAGTGATGAGAAGCCCTCAGCTCAATTCACACATCTCTCTGGCTAGAAATCTGTGGAGCTTTCTGGACAAAGAAGGCTTTTCAGATGTTGTATGCTTAGCCAGAGAGAGAGAGATACACATCAGCTGCTTAGATAGGAGACATTTATTAGATTTCTGCCTGAATATAAAAGCTTAATGACTCAGAGATAAGTTGATGGCATAAAAAATACCTAGGGTTTGGTGTGAGCTCAGTTGTGTCAGCTGGAAATGGTTCCTCAGGGAGAAGAGTGTTATTTCATTTCGTGTGACAGCAGTGCCAACCACTGCCCTCAGTTTAGCTGTTTATCATTAAATGATGCAATGTGGACCTTCTCCAAAGCTATTGTTTTTCACAGAGGAAAAAAACTGTCTTACAACATGTTTGTCACGTTGGGCTTTATCAATTTATTTCAGTTTTTTAACGTTTTTTTAGCCGAAATGGCATTTTGCTTTTAAAAGTGGGAATAAATTTTTTTAATAAACGATTTATATTTGAAAGTGCAAATGCTGTTTCAACCCCTAAGCAAAAATCCCACTACTCCCAGTTTTTCCTGGTACTGTTTTGTTAGCAGCAGTTGCTCATTGAAGGGCTCTCTGCTTTTGTGTCTGCATGGAAGAAAATGTAACTACTGTAAACATTGCCTGAAATTCTGTTTTGATGATTTCACTGGTCAGCTTGCAGAGGCAGGATGAGACAAGCAGTACCTGAAGACTTGCTTGTGAATATTCCTTAATTTTTCAGTGACCATCTTCTTGGTGCTGAGGCTGCAGCAGCTCTTTAGTTTCTGCATCTTTTAAAGCTGGTTTTGGATTTCAGGGCTGTTGTCACAAGTGAAGAATTGAAAAATAACCCAGATGTTTTATTTAATGGGTGTGTGTTTCTGGATCATTCAGCTCTGTTTTATTGTGCCGCCAAGCTTACTTTGTTTCAGTTTATTTGTATTTCAGAGGATTGTATTTAAACTTAGTGGGGTTTTGTCACTAAACCTTTATTTTTCTGTGGATCACAGGAGGTCCTCCCTCTGTGCTGTGTGTGGGAGGGATGAAGTGGCTGAGGTGGGAGGATGGGAGAGAGTGAGCAGGGGAGATGCTCGTGGCAGGTAGGCTGTGAGA
Source organism: Mystacornis crossleyi (assembly GCA_013400655.1). Lineage (NCBI taxonomy): Eukaryota > Metazoa > Chordata > Aves > Passeriformes > Timaliidae > Mystacornis > Mystacornis crossleyi. The sequence continues at coordinate 97,183 of VYZQ01010968.1, forward strand.
ATGGGGCCGGGATCCGGGGCTGGGTGATGGGATTTGATGGGATTCCAGAGAAACGAGGCCATAGATTGGGAAATTCTTGATACTGATTTCAAAGCTCTTCTGCTGCTGGGCCAGAGTCCCTGAGGATCTGGGTTGGAAAAGAACGCTAGTTCACAGAGAGACATTTGCACGGCTCTGATGCCATCTTGTCTGAGCAGGAGAAGAGTCTTGCTGAGTAGCAGATGGTTTGGTTTGGATCCTCCTGCATTATTTAGCCTGAGCTACTGCAGGGTTTTATCATTCCCCACGTGCAGGCGTTTTTTTCCTGCCAAAATCCAGTTCTCTTCGCATTCGCAGGAAGGGTCGAGATGAAGTCAGGAATTATCAGTTCCCATCCCCTACAATCCTCATCCTCAGCAGGATCTGGTACTCGGTTTTCAGGTTTTTCCAAGGAAATCCAGCAGGCAGCTCCTCTTTTCATCAGAGCAGTTCAAGTGTTACCCCTGGCCTGCATGGAGGTACCAGCTTGAGAGGGAGGGGTTGAAGAATTTGTAGGATTGAGCCTCACAGGCTGATTTGCAGGAGAGGCTTTAAGTGACAAGGCCACTGAACCAAAAGGTAGAGAGTAGCCTTCAATAGAATGTACATCTATTTTGTAGAACCTTTATTTTTAAAAATAAATTATAAATTGAAACAGACAGAAAGACAGTCCCATCTTTTGTGACTTGCTCAAAGTCCAGTACAAATATTTGTTGTCACTAAAGGTTTTTGTTAGGGCTGTCACAGTCAGTTGGTCAGATTTGGACCCCTCAACATGCATGTGTCTTATATAGGAAACAATGATTTTTTTATGCTCAGTATTTAAAATACACTCACATTAATTTATGTCTATTGTTGCTGTTGAGTCTAATCCTCCAATAAAGATACAGTGGGTGTATTTGTGATGAGCAAGGTTTAAAGTAAGGCTTGAGCTCACCCAGCAAATTGGTTCAGAATGACAGTTCAATAATTCAAAATTATAATGGCAGCTGGAATGTGAAAGAAAAGTGATCAGGAAAAAGGAAAGTAATGTAGTATTTAATGTAATATTGAACAATTAAATGATCATTTTTTTAGAAGAATGGACAATGAAATACAAAGAGTAATATACAACTGTCAGTAGGATATTGTTGAATGGAATTTACCTTAAATATTTATTTTATTTTTGCTTTCTCCTTGGATTTCTCTATATGGAAACCACTGTCTTGTCTAGTAATACTCACTGGATATTATTTTGTGTATAAGTGTTTCCAAATGAGTGCTTTTCATGGAGGGGTGATGCGTGTGTTTTAAATGTCAGTTTGGTTATTTGTTAATGTTAGGATTATTATTATTATTGGGTGCATTTAAAAAGAAAGAAAAANAGTGTTTCCAAATGAGTGCTTTTCATGGAGGGGTGATGCGTGTGTTTTAAATGTCAGTTTGGTTATTTGTTAATGTTAGGATTACTCAGTTTTGTGTAGTGCATTTAACCTCAAATGTTCCTGGTCCTGGTCACTCGGATGGACTGTTTCTGCCAGCAGCTAACAGCATTATTTACTAATTATAATATAAAAATATGCATATGATTTCAAATTAACTTTTACAGCAGAGCCTTCAAAAAGGCTGACAGTTAGAGGAAATCACTGCATGGCTGCTAAAATGTCCCAGCATGAGTGCCACAACTGACAGATCCAGGCTCCAGGACATGGTATGAATTATCAGTGGAGGAAAACACCCTTTATAATCAATTACAGACAATTACACACTGCTCTGCAGCTGATTTTGCCACATGGCATTTAAAGATTCCAGCAAAGATTTGTTTGTTTTAAATGCTCCGCTGCTTAGAAATGCTTGTAAAGCATTAACTGAGAGCTGATTAAACACAGTGTGTTGGCCAGAGGAAGAATATGAAGTTAAAATGGGGATATAATCATGCACTGATGCATGAGGTTTGGATGGAGTGGGCTTTTCTCCTTCTCGAGTGCAGATATGGAGCTGAAGGTCTATCTGAGGCTGGTGCTGTTCTCACTTCTGGCCTGCTAAAAGCACAAAGGAAGCCCACAAGGAATATTTTCTGGTGGAGCTCTGCTTTCCTACTGAGGTTGATGTGGACCATGATTGTCCTTTCAGTGCTCTGCTCAATTCAAGCTGACTTTTGCATTTTTTTCTTTAATTAAGCACTCAAAATACCTCCCTAGTGCAGTGTCATCACTTAAAACAGGGTGTTCAGCACACTGAGTGGGCCTCCAGGATGTTTAATTCATCTGTATCAGGTGAACCTGTGTGTTGAGGGGTTGGAGAGCAGAGCTGCATGTGGCAAGCTGGAAAAAGGCTTTCTATATGCTGGCACTTAAATATAAATTAAAGCTGACCATGTCTACTGACCTTGGAATAGGTAGGATTTGCTTCACTCTTTTATAGTGTGCTCTAAGGCAGTGAAAAAAGATGCTTGAGGGAGGAGATCAAAGGTTAATTCTTTATTATTGCAGGAAAGGTGAAAGGCCATTTTGAAACAGAAAAGCTCCCCCAGCCACAGGCCAGACTGGGTTGGCTTCATCTTTTCTGGAGCAGATTTTTATAGCCCTTGAGCTCCTGTAACTCCTTGTACTGCTCCAGTTAATCAATCAGGAGAATATTCCCTGGGAGTACAGTCCATTTGTCTTCTCCCAGACACGGAGTAGTTCCTCTGGATTTCTCATCATTCCTGTCCACGTTAGTGCACTTTGGTTACCTCCAGCATCTCTGGCCCGTCAGACACCTCTTCTGTGAAGTAAACATGTGCAGTAGTGTTAAAAGGGAAACTGGCAGAGCCTTTAATCTGCTTTTTTCTATACATTATTGCTATTTAAGCTCTGTGTTTAAAACGCATCACCCAAGTATTTCAGTTTATTGCAAGTTTATATTTATAGGCTTTAACCATGCTAAGGCTGCTGAATGGTGAGTGTAAAAACTAGTGAAAAGATGAAACCTTGGAAGAGATCCAAACAATGTCTAGTACAATTATTGTATTCATGAAGAAAAAACCAAACAAGACCCCAGAACCCAGAATTCTGGACCATATTCTGATACCTAAGGTATCTAAATTTTGTAGCTTTCCTTCCATGCCTTCCTGTCCCTTGAAAACAATGGCAGTAGTGGCAAAGACAGGCACGAAAGTAAAGGCAAGGTTAACCAGTAAAGAACATAAGAATCAAGATTTGAATTAGGATTTTGGTAGAATGACTGGCGAATAGTAAGTGGATTTTGGAAATACGGAGGAAGTGGTAACAGAGTATTGATATATTTGTGGTGAGAGATAAAAAAATGGAAGCCAGAAATAACAGAAAAATGGAATTCAGGAAAGTAGGGCTGGGGGCAGAGGATATGCCACACTGTTCATGGAGGTATGCACATTTCTTTGTGCTGAGCTGGTTCATTTCATGAAGCATCATTTTCAAACTGTAATGAAATAATGAAAATGAGAAAAAAAAAAATCAGATCAGATTCCAGGCCTCCTGCTGGCTTCTCCAGCAGGTGAGTTCCTCTCTGCAGGCTGGGCCTGGCAGCATCTCCCAAGACTCCATTCAGTATTCACTCACTTGATTTATTTACAGCTCCATAGTCTGCCTTAATAGTACTTTTCTGTGTGTATCCCAAGTGGTCACTGCATTTATTTTCCTAGAGGAATGTGCCGGGTACTTATATTTGCTGAAAGTGAATATTAACATTCATGGTGGTGGGATGAATGAGGGGGAAGCAGTCCACCTTTCTTTTTGAATGGTGGCCTTGTGTTTGTGCAGCTTTCCTCTCTCTTTCCGTGGACACCACATCTTGTGTGCAGGAGCTGTTTCTGATATCAGGAAAGGTCTGTCAGCTGCAAATCTGGTTACCAAGATTAATTTTTTGATAGCAACTTTTAATATTTTCTTCCTCGTGAAACCTCTTTCTACTCTTAATCTCTGGTCTTAGAAAGATGCCTTTTTAAATCTTGAGACCTGTGGAACAAAACTGTAGCCTGATGACATTTTACCTAAACAAACCTGGTGCCAAAGGTGATCTTCATCCAGGTGAGGAGGATGTAGGTGCTCTGGTGCTCCAGGCTTCCAGCTGGGTCCAAGAGAAGAACCTCCTGCTGCCTGGTGAGAGCATGGGTGCAAGTGATGGCTTTGTGAAACAACCTTCATCCCAGCCTGGCTGCCAGATTTGGGCTTGGCCAAGACGATCGTGGCCTGAAGAAAAAAGAGGATTCACACTCAGGAGGGGAAGACTGGCAATAGAAGCATTTTTATTTTGTGTTAGTATTCACTTGAAACTCTGAGGTCAGCAGATGTCAGGCTGCTGCTTGCAGGCTTGAGGGAAGAGCCTTATAGGAGATTCACACCCAACAAATTTTGTTACATGGATGGAGTAGCTGCCGCCTCCTTCAAAACATTTGTCATTAAGTACCTTTGGTACTCTAAGAAAAATATTTGGGCTGATGAGAAATCACACTCCAAAGTTTCAAAACCGAGTTATTTTTAGGAGCTCTTCCCCACATTTCCTGTAGAGTCTTTAGCTAAGAATGCAGTTAATTGAAAACTGAAGTATTGTGATAGCTTTTTGATAGTTTCAATATTGAGCGCTTGGAAAATAGAGAATAATAAAATCATATAGGTTGGAAAAGACCTTTAAGATCGTTGAGTCCAAATGTAAACCCTGCCAAGGCCACCACTAAACTGTGTCCCTTGTGCCACATCTACAAAGTTGCTGACTCCACCACTGCCCTGGGCAGCGTGCTCCAATGCCTGACTGTCCATCCATTGAAGGAACTGTTCCTAATAGCCAATCCAAACCTCCCCTGGAGGACATTTCCTCTTGTCCTATTGCTTTTTCCTTGGGAGAGGATATTGCTTTTTCCTCGGGAGAGGAGATGGAGCCCCACCTGGCTGTGTGCTGATTTGGGAAAAGACGTGGTGACAGGGACAGCTAGGAGTTGAAGAAGAGAATGTTATAATCACCTCTGCCTATGGTATAAGATGCCCACTTGATATCTAAGAGTAGTGATATAAATAATTGTCATTGATTAAAAATAAAAAAATCTTAAGGTGTTAAACAAGAATATCTTCTGAGGGAATAAATTTAAAACTTACATGGGTTTTGACCTATGGGACAGACTGACAGCCTTGGCAGCAGTTAGGGTCAGTATTGTGCTTACAGGGGAAGCTAAATGTGAGAGCAGAGCACTAGAACCAAGACTGTGGGTTCAACCACTTCCTAATACCATGGTTCTGAGCTGGCTTGGTATCAGGTACTGGTGGTTTTCAGATTTTGGGCCAAGATTACATCTCCATCTTTTTTTCTTTGTGTTGCATCTTGCATTGCAACCACAGGTGTCGGCTGACTCGAGCTCCTCCATGAATTCCAACACGCCTCTGGTGAGGATCACCACCCGCCTCTCCTCCGCTGCTGATGCCCCCATGCTGGCAGGAGTCTCGGAGTATGAACTGCCAGAAGACCCAAAGTGGGAGTTCCCACGAGATAAGTATGTAGCCTGCTTTCTCTGGCACCACTTCTGCATGTCTGAATAACCTCAAATGGTATGGGAGAAGGAAGCATCTCTCCTCACGGCTCCCAGAGTTTCTCTAGTGTAAAGAAAAATCTCAGTTACCTGAAGCTCCTCTGAAGATCAAGATTCCATTCAATTATCTGAAATCAGTTTGGTTGAATAGAAGCTAAATTATCTCTGCCTGCCGCCCTGATTATATTTTCAGATTTCTTGCAGGTTTTCGGATACTCTGCTGAAATGTAGCTCCTCTGTTAGGAAATGAGTTAGGAAAATTAGGTATGGTCTAGACTGGGAAAAATATCCACATACCAGCACTGTTACAGGGCAATGGAGATTTCCCCAAGCAATACCTGTGAACATTTAACCATGTTTTTTAGTCGGCTACTTAATCGGCTAATATTTAAAAAACAGGTAATACAATGTGTAGGAGATAGAGAAAGTCTGTATTATGCTATTAGACCATCTTTGTGTCACATCTCTGAGTAGGATTTGGTGTTAATTTTGTATTGACATGTAATAACGGAGACGATTATTTTTAATTTAGTGGAACATTTTGCATGTTGGGTGCATGTATGTGCAACTTTTGTGGCTAAAAAGTGTTTGGTTCCAAGCAGAGTGTACTGAATTCTGATATATTCAAATTCATGTGGCTACATAATGTTTTCTTCAAAGTCTGTTGACTAAGATGCATGATGAGCTTTTGAATAATCTAATTAAAACTGTAACCGTACTGCTTATTATAAAAAAGACATGCAAAAGAGAAATAATGTTAACACAGGTAGAGCCATGATTATTTATCAGAGTTAGTACTAGCTTTAAGAAGTCTTTAGGTGGCTTTGAGAAAATAACTCCTTTTATCATGGACAGTTCTCTTTGGAGGTTCAGAGTTGTAACTTTTGAATAGAAGAACTGTAATATTGAACCTTCTGACAACTGTTCTGGAAATTATTTTATTGATTTAGCTGCAAACTAGAGTAAACGGCTGTAATTGCCACCTGCAGCATTCTGGTCAACAGTGGGGGTCTGTGTATGTGCTCCTGTCAGCCCAGGCCCTGGGGGGATACACTAAATGCGGAAAATTTTAGAGTTGCTAAACATTTAAACCCAGTGTTCAGCACAAATGTAGGTGGAGCAGATTTGCAATGAAAGGAGGCTATTTAGAGGCAGTTTATTAGGCTGGGGGGCAGCAGGCACACAATGAGGGGTTTGTTACTTTGGTCCTAGCAGGGCAATAGCACATAAATTAACCAGTTTCCAATGCAAATGTTTGTTCTCTGCCAAGACCCTAAATTCAGTTTTAGTTCTGGAGAAAACGCAGGATGACCTCAGCATAGCATGTGCTGCCCTTCAGTCTTTGCACCTTTTTAAACTTGCATTTGCTTTAGAAACCAATCCAAAACAGCTCGAGGAATTCTCACCAAGTCAAAACCCACATCTGACAGAGTGAGCTGGCTGCCCTCAGGAGGAGCCACCTCACTTCTGTCCCGTGCCCAAGCAGATAAGCCTGGTTTCAAATCATTTAGCCCTGGTCTAACCCCTCTGCTGATGGTATGACAACCTCTCCCTGTATTTCATGGTTGGAAGATGGATGTCCATGCTTTTAAGAACAAGTCCCTACATCTGGGATATCTGTCAAATCCTCCTGTTGACCATGGAAAGTCAAGTCCTTGAGAACTCACTTATGAAAATGCTTATCTGAATCTGGCCCCTCTATTGGATAACGTTATCAGCATCATACTCACTGACCGCCCGCCCTGATTGCTGCCACAGCACTGCTGCTGGATGTTAGGTGGTATTCTCTGCAAGTGAAGGAGCCTGGATCTGGCTCTTAAGCACTTAGGCAGAATCAAAAAGATTTTGCCTAGAGGCTTTCAAGTTTCTTTTTCATTTCATCTCTTTCATGGATCATGGAGTTGAGAGCGACATCTCTGTGTCTGTCTGTTAGAGCTGAGCAAGTTTTGCAACCAGGAATATGCTCCACCAAATGCATTCTGCAGAGCCCACTTAGCTCTTTTTAGGAGGGTTTGATGTTGGTGCTGTGACTACGGCTGAGTTGGTTTGCCCCAGTCTCCTCTTCGCCTCTCTCAGCAGAGCGTGGGCTCTGAGGGCAGGAGGCACCTTCTGGTCCCTTCAGCCAGGACTCTTGTGGCTGCAAAGAGCCTGCACAAGAAACAGCCACTGTGCTGGACCCTCTGTGGCTGAGACGTCGCTCTCATCTCCTTGCAGTCGGTGTGGAAACAAAGATGACCAGCCGTGTTACAGTGACAGGAGAAGCTGGCCTGCTGCGGGCTGCTCCCGAGTTCCAGCCACGCTCTGATGCTCTCTGAAAGCTCTGCCCCTACACACTGTTTCTCTCATATACCATCAAGTGCAGCCTTGAGGAGAGCTTAAAAGCTGGGTTTAGTGACTGATGTGCCTTTCTGAGATGCCCACTCCACCATCCCTGAGTAAACACGCTCCGGCCCGCGTGAAAACCTTCGCGCACCCAGGGCCTCATTGGTTCCATATGATAAACGCCTCATGCTGCAGCAAGTTGTTGAAAGGTTTTTATATTTAGCCCTGGAATTTCACTGGCTGCACCCCTTCACCAGATGCTGTGTGTTAACATGCTGTTTGCACCTCCAGGCTGACGCTGGGCAAACCCCTGGGAGAAGGTTGCTTTGGGCAAGTGGTCATGGCCGAAGCGGTGGGCATTGACAAAGACAGGCCAAAAGAAGCAGTGACCGTGGCAGTGAAGATGTTGAAAGGTAAGAAAATTGGGTGATTAGGGATCAGAACGGGGCGGTATGGCAGCTCTCATCCGCAGACGTTTCTTTTGTGGCATCTGAACTCTGTCATCGTTGTGGGGAGGGTCAAAGAGCGCATAGCTGACCTCAGCCTTCAGCAGTCTGGGGTGTAAATCTGCACCCTTGACAGCCTGTTTATCTTGAGCAGTGAGTATTTGGGAGCCAGGAAATGTATTAGCATCGTGTGGGTCTCTCTGCTTTCAGTTTATTTCATGTCAGAGGCTATCCATGTGTAGATCAGAGCCCATTCAGTCCAGGTGGTTGGTGCCTATTTATTTTGAATATAATTTTAAGGTTAGTTTGCAGGAAAGGCAGTGTTATTGGAGATTTGATAGCTAAGGACAGCTTCTTTATGTCTGATCTTGCTGTGCTGCCACTTTACATATAACACTGAAGAGCTAGTCAGTCCACCAAAGAGGCTGAGACTATTTTTTGGTAAGACATAATGTATGATGTGCCGTGTAAACTGGAAAACGAATCCCATATTCTGCATTTTGAGCCACAAATACTTTACACTGACTGGTGAACCTTACTGGCACTCAGGCCAGCACACTAAAAAATATGAACTGAACCTGTGTCTTCCACAGATGATGCCACAGAAAAAGATCTGTCTGACCTGGTGTCAGAGATGGAGATGATGAAGATGATTGGGAAGCATAAAAATATCATCAATCTTCTTGGAGCCTGTACCCAGGATGGTGAGTCGGGAAAAGAAAGTAAACCAGGACTTTCCAACAGGTCTGTGAAAGTCTCATTAATCATAATTTTTCAAGCGGTTTTAAGGAAGCAGTCATGCCGTGATAGGATTTTTAGGTATTTCTCTAGCTTAACAGCAATATTTTAACTTCTGTTTCTCATTATAGTTGCAGCCTTAATATGAGAAAGGGTCCTATATCATATGAAAACTCTCTAATCCCTTGCTGTAAGGAACAAATGACCTTTTGCAGGGCTTTTACCCATGTCTGCTGTTCTGAATTGTCAGCCCTGCTTTTGGAGAACTTGCACCCCACAAATTTGAAATGAGCACTTTTACTCCCGGAAAAGCTGATTACGCCACATAAAGTCACGCAGAATGGCATAAAACTCTGGAAATTAAAAAAAAAAAAATTTAAGAAGCACTTTCCCTTTGTTTGAGATCTCATGGTATTTTTTGATTGAAAATGTTTGTTTTTCAGTACATGGCATGGTCTGAAAGGAACTGGGGCAGGGTTTAGGTACTTTAGGCTACTGGTAGTAGCTCTGCCACTCTCCTGCTGTGGAGCTTTGGCCAGCCACTTCCCCATATCCAAACCTATTATTTTTTTTTTTCAAGTGGTGCTCTCCCATTTTATTGATCCAGTGAATTTATTACAGAGCACTAAAAGCTTCTTTACATAAAAAACATTTTACCCTGGGACCTGACCTGGCTTTTTCCCGTGGTTCTGTTCATCCCAAGGCCCTTTGTATGTGATAGTGGAATATGCTTCCAAGGGGAACCTGCGGGAGTACCTGCGAGCGCGCCGCCCGCCCGGCATGGAGTATTCCTTCGACATCAACAGGGTGCCCGAGGAGCAGATGACATTCAAGGACCTGGTGTCCTGCACCTACCAGCTGGCACGAGGCATGGAGTACCTGGCTTCCCAAAAAGTAGGTGGAACTCAGCAAACACAGGGCTTTTTTCAGTTTGGTTTGGTCCTCGCCTCGTTTACGCTCGAGAATTCGCTGGGAGAAGGAGCTGTTGCGTATTCCATGCCCCTGCAGATCAGTGGGAGAATTCATGCACTTGGAAGTTTTTCATCTTTTTTTCCAGTATTGCTAAAACGAGGCCCGGAGGGGATCATTTAAAGTAAATGCTGTCCACGTATTTGCAGTTTGAATCCGTAAGCCCAGGTGGTCGCTTGATGACACAAGTCACATCACTCCACCCATGAGGCAGCAGGCTCTGTTTGCCTTCTGTTTCCAGTCAAACCAACCAAATCCTTTCACATCGTGGTGTAAAACAAGTGAATTCAGTGGCTGAAAGGATTTACAGAGTAACAGCAGGCAGGGTTGAGAAGACCCAAGACACCACAGCAGAAATAGTGAGCAGAAGAGGCAAAAGTAAGTGGAGTGTATTAGTCACTTAAATTATGCACTTTACTTAAAACTGGTGCTCCCAGGAGAGTGAGCTTGTTTAAAGAATTTATTTATCCTGTCATGTCCCCAGACACTTATTTCTAAAACCTGTCTTCAAACATTTCTTTTTAACCAGCCTTTTGATTAAATTATAATTATAAAACCTTAAATAGCCCCTGTATAACCAACTCTGTAAACATACTGTGGCTTAGTGGATGAGCAGTCCTGGATAGCCTGGGTGATATTTGGACCCAAAGGCTAACCCAGAGCAGCAGATACCAATGATAAGTACTTCCTGCAGGGTGTGGAGTGGTTAGTGGGATTTTTACTGATTTCCAGTCATGTCCACTCCCAAGTATGGAGCTGTTTTTAACCAAAGACCAGGGCTGAGGGTAACCCTCCATTCCTGTTGTGTGGAGTCATGATTTTGTTATTGTTCTTTTTCTGCGCTTGGAGAGGTTGGGGAAGAGAGGGAATCCAGGTTTAATTTTGCTTTCATTCTTTTGTTTTAAAACAGTAAATCTTAGCGTGGCTGGGTGACGTGCGTGACAGCAAGGCAAAACTCTCCTAATGGAGTAAAGCAGGGGTATTGATTAGGTGACACACCTCAGGATATCTCTTTCTGAGATTAATGAAACTCCTGCCTGGCAGTGAGCCACGTCCCAAGGAAGTAGAGCTGATGTGAAAGGAAAACATAAATCTTTTGATCGGCAATCTTGAGAGCAAGTGTCCTCCTGAGGAGCTCTGAAGTGCTGCTGTAGGACACTCCCAAGAGCCACTGCAGCCTTTTTTGTTTGCTGCAAGACCACTTGACTGGTGCTGTGCTGAGCCGGACAGAGTGAGAGGCATTGCACAAGGGAGAGCAGGGGCAGCACGCAGTAAAGGTGTGCATTCCTGTGCTCCAGGTACCCCACCTCTTCTGTTTGTATTTCACCCCTTCTTCTCCCCTTAGGGACCCATTTACTGAGCTGGAATAATAAGAGAGCTGCTCTTCTCATGGTATTCCCATCATGCGTGAGCTGTGAGAAGGGCAGTGTTCTTGTTATTTCAATCCAGTAAGTGGCTCACTGAGACTTCAGTAAAAGAAAAAGGTGAAGGTGATGTTTGTTCACCTACCCTTTGCCTCACAAGAAGTTTTTGCCTTACAAGCTGTTGTACTTAGAAACAGTGTGCCATTTGCAAAGCTAGATGTCTGTGCACATGCTGAAATGAAACATACGACATCAAGAGTTACCCAAAATTGAGGGGGGGGGAAATTCCTTTTTAACTTGAAAATAAATAAAATGCCCTGGTGGGATTCCAAATGCAATGTTTCTTACCATGCCCCCATTGCCATTTTGTATCAACCCTAATAATACTTGAACACAGAAATAATACCCAGAGCAGTCATAGAGGCCCCTCAGTGTCAGGATAATTCTGACATGAAGGAAACATCTCTCAGGACATAATAGGTTTAGTTTCAGTATCAAAGCTGCCTTGAAAACAAACAGTCAAACCCTGGTTGTTCTGCATTTTCTTTCTTTTCCTTGTCATAATTACATCTTTATAGTCTCATGGTTGAAGTAATTATACACACACTAGACATCTAGTTTACAACTATATTAATATCTTTAAAATTAAAAATGGTTGCACTGATCCAGACTGGCTGTCAGGTTTTAGCTCTGGTGAGACAATATGTAGGAGAAGCAACACAATAAAAATGTTCATTAACAGTATTTGTAATGAAACTGCAATAATACCTGTACCTGGGCACCTGTAACAGAGAGTGGATCACAAAATGCTTGGCACAACGTGGGTCATCAGCCAGCTTTCAGCCTTAGCAAAAATATAAGGTTTAAGTGGACCACGACTTTCTAAGACACTCCTTAGGGCCATTGTTCAGCTTGAAAACACCAGCTGAGGGGGCGGATTGCAATAATTAGAAAATCATATTTCACAGCCTTGTAGTAAATGTGTGGCTTTCCCACCTTGTGATTTAGGTTAAAATCTATAAAGGAGAGTTAGTTATGGCGTTGAAGCACTTCCACTTTTGTAGCAGTTTATTTCAGTGGGCTGTGTTTTCTTTCTTTTTTTTTTCCAGTGCATCCATCGAGACTTGGCTGCAAGAAATGTTTTGGTAACCGAAAACAATGTCATGAAAATAGCAGACTTCGGGTTAGCCAGAGACATCAACAATATAGATTATTATAAAAAGACTACTAATGTAAGTGGATGGTTTTCTAATCTCTGGAAACACGTATTTCTTCCAGTGATTCATTTCAGAGTTATGGCTGTAAACTTAATGGGCTTGTACAGCAGCCTCACTTTTCATCCCAGACAAAAGGCAGGGATCAAGGACATGAGCATCTCTGTCTCCTCTTACAGTGATAGTTAGTTAAAAAGATAAGCAAAGAGGCTGCATATTGTAGAATTAGAAATACTAAAATACAAGAACTTCTTTTTTATTGTGTCCCTGACTCCAGTCCGTTGCAATAAGTGGAAACGTTCCTGTTGATTCCAGCTGGTTTTGTACCCGGCCGAGGATTTTGAAAAATGCCGTACAAACAATGCCAGCAACAGCCACAACAAAAATCCTGTTTACTTGTGGTGATGCCACATTCAGCCTTCTGCCTGTGCCTGCACGTGGCTTGTTAGGGACAGGTTGTGGTGGTGATCTCAGAGTGGGGCTAGAGGCTGAGAAAATTGATTTGCACTCCCCACACTGCCACTGTTTTGCTGCTTAGCCTGTACCAAATCAAGAAGATAAAACATTTTGGATATAGCACTGATACCTAGTTTGAACTCCTTACCACCTCCTCAGGGGATCTCTTAAGGTCCTGCTGATCTATGCTTGGGTTTTGATGGGAACTCTGCAGAACTCACTGAGTTCTACAGATTTTATATGTATAAATATGGCTTCTTATTAACAATTATGTTAAGTGGCTTACTTATGAAAATCACTAAGTGATTAGTGGCATTTTAATGGTAACATCTGCCTACTTCCAAAAGCCAGAGTCACCATGTACAGCGACACTGGAGGGAATTGAACCACCTTCATTTCAGACTCAGTGCAGTTCCTGGGCTCTGTGTGTGCAAAGGAGCAGGCAGCTCCGATTGTGAGCTTTGGGTCACTGCAAAAGGGACAGGAAAACAAAATTCTTGAGTTTAGTAATCAACTTATATTTGCAGGCAGGCCTGTTTTTCAGAAGTTTATTAATTGTGGGGTTTTTGTCCTTAAAGAGCTATAGCAGAATGATACTTTTGACTTTGATCTGCTTATCCCATCATTCTCTTAGCAAGCAGTCTGGGAATTTTTGGGAACTCTCAATGTTTTTAATTTTACCTTCAATGCTTATATCCATTTTTGTCGTAGTCTCTGTACTTTAACCCATTTTACTGTTTTCTCACTGAAAATGTTACAAGTAAATTATGTGCTGCTTTGCATTAGCAGACTGCTCTTAGAGAAATCATCTTGTGAATTGCTGCCATTTTAATTTCTCTTCCCCTCCAAACTCACAGGGACGGCTTCCAGTAAAGTGGATGGCTCCAGAAGCTCTGTTTGACAGAGTTTACACGCATCAAAGTGATGTGTAAGTGGCCTGATTTCAATGGGGTTTTGGGGGTGGGAAGGAAGGGGTTGTTTTGCTTTGTGTTTGCTAAAGTTTGGGATATTTCAAATGTGTTTTGCTGTTGTCCTTTACCTTTAAGAGTTTTCATTCTGTTTCACATATTAATAGATGGAACAGGACTTGCCCTCAGAAAGTGAGGATTTTATGGTAGACTGCTAACCAGTGCTCTGTTACTAATCTGCCCAGCTTCAAAGCACATGAAAGGTGGAAAATGCTAACCTCCTTCTGTCACTGCGGAAGTTTCCCCCCTTGAACTTATTTACGGATGTGCAGCTACAAAGAGTCTATCTAATTTGCTTGCCTTTTGACATACTCTGGACTTCCTTCAGGTTAAAAAAAAAAAAAAAA
>VYZQ01010968.1:111875-134933 GCA_013400655.1 Mystacornis crossleyi
TTTAAAAAAAAAAAAAAAAATGGAGAGAGAGAAAAGAACGAAAAAAAGAAAGTTCCTGAAAACTTCTTATAAAAAATCTGTGCTAAAATTCAGTGTAATAAAACATAAGCTGGGTATGCTGGAAGAGTTTTCTCTGATTTTCAGAAGTGGCGTTGCTTCCCAGCAGTACTTCACATGTAATAGGAAATCACTGGACTCTGACACTTCAAAAATCTTTTAATGTGTGCTCACAGAGCCACTGGCTGATGCAACTGCTTAGGGTTTATTCTGCTTCCTATTACAGTTCTGTGTGCATTGTGCTTGAAGTAGACATGTATTTCTTATGCAATACAGATGAAGATCCTGTTTTTTATTTCTCCAAGAAAAGCTGTTAACTGTAAAGGGCTGGATGCTTCCCAGCAGAGGTGTGAAAGGTTATGCGTATCAGTGTGGGCTTAAAAAAGAAAAAGGCAGGATGGAGAAAATAAGAAGTGTCTCCTCTTTCTTTAACCTGGGTGCACTTTCCAAGCCGTTCTCTCCTTAAGAAAACCATTTACTGAGGCGTTTCCTGCAATCTCTACATCATTTACGAAGGAAACTATATACACAGGTTAAGGGTGGATCAACCTTGTGTTTTAAAATAACATCTTGGCAAAATATTTAAGCGAATGTGAAGTAAACCACTTCACTGGCTCGGGACTGAGAGTCAATCTGAGCTCCTCAGCAGCCAGGGAGCACGAGGATTTCAGTGCTGGGACTTGGAGACTCTTGGCCCCATGGTGGCTTTGGAGATGGCTAAAGAAAATATTATTGTAGGTTTGTGCAAACAGTTTACTAAAATACCATGCTGCAGAGCTGGGGGAGCTGCAGAGGAGCTGGGGAGCCAGTACAGGCTCTGTGCTGGTGCTCACCTGGCAGAGCCGCCTTCCAGAGAGCCCCAGCTTGCCAGCCAGGCAGGATGAGGCAGGAAAACTGGCTTAAAATTATCCCATTTCATTTCCTACCAGAAGTTAGCAACAAAAGAAAAAAAAAAAAAAAAAAAAAGGCAGGGTGCTGCAAAATATTTTTGTTTTGAACAGCCTGCTTTTTCCAAAATATCGTGCCATATGATTGCACCCCAGCTGAGCTGTGAGTGCTCTGTAAGCCATTAAGCTGTGAAGATGCAGTGCTGGGCAGTAGCCCCCGGGTGCTCAGAGCACACCAGACAGAGGCAAAGAGGGTGTTTGGGGGTCAGCCCCCAGCCTGTGGGCTGTCCGTGCATCTGATGCACTTCCCAGACCCCTGTGCTGTTCCGGGCAGGCAGACCTGGGCACAGGCTGATGTAAGCACCCCCTAGGACGGGCTGGGATTCTCTGTTTTCGGCAGCCGGGCAGATCTACTAACGCAGTTTTCTCTTTGATTTGCAGTTGGTCATTTGGTGTGTTAATGTGGGAGATCTTCACCTTAGGAGGGTCACCCTACCCAGGAATCCCAGTGGAGGAACTTTTTAAGCTGCTTAAAGAAGGGCACCGAATGGATAAACCTGCCAACTGCACCAATGAACTGTAAGGACCCTGATTTGCTGTACCGGGGCCGAAGGGCACAGCTGTACTAAATTCACGTGTCTAGTGCTGCCCCCAGAAGAATCAAATACTTTCAGAAGTGCTCAGCTCTAAGACTGTGGGTGTTTGTGAGGGTATAGATGTGTAAAGAAGAGGTATGGGAAGGATTTCAGGAAATGTTTGGCAGAGGATGCTTCTTTGCACACCCTGCTGTGATCCCATTGCAGAAAGAAGAAATCATCTACAAGCCAGTCTCTGTCAGTGTTTTTACACCCATATTTGTTTGATTTTAATGTTACTAACATGGAAATCCGTAAATGTAGCACATACCACTAATTAAACGTGAGGTACATCAGGCTGCTTTTGTACACAACAAAATACATCTGGGAACTTCTGTGTCAACACAGCATTATCTCCTGGTGATGTGCGAGTGTAATTTCTGGTATTTCAATGCAGACCTTAACTATATTTATTTTCCCCCCCATTTCGATTTCTCCCCAAAGACAGCAATCCCTGACATGCAAAATGTATTGACACGTGGGTAATTTTATAGCTTTGAAGTTGCTGGACCACAGAATTGAGCCCACAGAAAGGTAATTTAAAAACTGAGCAAGGGAGAGACAGGAGTAGAAAGCCCCTCTGGGGGCAGAGAGTGCTGCCCAGGCTTGGGGGTTCAGTGGTCCATGAGTGGAGCTGTGTGTGCTCTCTCCTTCCCTCGTGAAGGGCAGCACCGACTGTGCATGAAGAGGTTGGTGAGGAGGACGCGTGATTTTAATTAAGCCAAGCAAATGTGTATTTCTTACAGCTATATGATGATGAGAGATTGCTGGCATGCTGTGCCTTCTCACAGACCGACTTTCAAACAGTTGGTGGAGGACTTGGATCGGATTCTCACTCTCACAACTAATGAGGTAGGTGAATTGTTTCCCCCCATAAGCTGCTGATCAGGACAAATGGTTCAGGAGACAGATGGAATTTATTCAATTATGAAATCCTGCTCAAGTTCACTTCTTGTTCTGTTTGTCATTGTCCTCTGAGGTTGCATGCAGCTAAACTATGCATCCTATGAAATCGTCAGTCTCTTGCCATTGTGCCTGGAATTATGTAACTAAAAAGAAACACATCTTTGAGGAGTTTTTGTTTCTTTCTCGCTGCATCTCGGGATGTTTTTAGCGTAGCAGTGTCGAGGGGCTGCGTGTGGCAGGTTGAGGGGCAGTGTTTGTGTTTCAGCAGGAATTGCACGTGAGGGAGAGATGTGGAGTTCGTGGTGGTTCTCATTTGCCAGCTCAGTTTGATTCCCAGCCATGCTATGTAGGTCAGAAGAGGAGAAATCGTCAATGGCAGATTTCAGATGATGTGTCTGAGAGTGAATTAGGTTCACTGAAATAGCTCTCTGTGGAGGGAATGAGGACCCACGGGGGATGTGCAAACAGCCATCCAATTATCCAAAGGTCCTGCCTAGCGCTGCTTCAGGTTGGGATATGTGAATGCAGAAAGGTTTTATTTGAAGAGCGTTCTTTCAGAGGTCTGAGATATTATTAGTTTTAGCAAGGAACACACTGATTAGGGTATTCACACAGGAATCAGTCCTCTTATCACTAAACCACATGCGCCTTTGAGGAAAATCACAAGTGATGGAAATGTTGATTCTTTTGGTGGAAATTTCTTTTGAGAGAAAATACTTGGTGTCCCAGTATTATTCCACAAACTCCTATTACTTCTGAGAGATGAAATATTTAATGGGAGCAAGAAAAGAACAAAGCAGTTTCACAGGAAAGTTGCAACAACTTGATTTGACAATTTCAAAACAAGATTTTCGTAGTTGTTATTGCTTCTTTGTAGAAAAAAAAGAGATTTTAATCACTTTATGTGATTCCTCAACACTATGTTCTAATTTTTTAGAATTTTCAGAGAAATAAAAAATGGATTATGGAGCAGCTTTGGAAAAGCCTGTGCACAGTGGAGATGACAGGAGAACCTGAGTAAAAAGATGGCATTTTTTATGATCATAATTTGCCCAGTAGATCTGGTTGAAGATCTGGGCTTCAGTAGCAGGTGTAAATTTATCTGGGTTCTGTTTTTAAGGCTTACTTTAAAAAGTGGCAGCTTCAGGGCTGGCTCAGAGATGGGGCAGGAATATGCTCTCCCTGTGGACTCACGGCTGTAGCTCTGTGTCCTGTTACCATTTTCACCTCATCCAGTACTGCCTGCATCTTTTCCTGCCTAATTCATACATGATTTCACAAGACCAGTTGGAGGTGGGCTGGCTGCCACTGCGGAGTGCTGGGTGGCTTGGACTGGATATGTGTTTGCAAATTCAAGAGGGAGGTTCTGGGCTGCAATTCCAAGCCTGGGAAAGGATATTGCTTTCTTTTTTGTGTATGTTTAACCGTCCTGCCTTCCCAACTCCGTACTGCTCATAGACCTGGAATGATCTCACAGTTAACCTGAAAAGGCCTTTAGGGTTATGTAAATTACTTTAGACCAGAATCATAGGAAAAACGGCTGGAAAAAGCTTAGGAACACATCCAGCCCATCTGAGGGGTCTATCTCAGGGCCCGCTACACGTTTGTCATGCCTGACAGATGTTTATGTAACTTGTCCTCACAGATCTCCACTGCTGTATTTCGGCATCGCCCCCTGACAGCCTGTTGCTTTGTTTTCCTAATCTCTAATCTTTCAACATCAGATATTGCTTTTGTCCTATTTACCCTGGACGTAGAAAGCAAATTATTCCACTTGTCTTCGCAGCACGTTTCATGTTCCTGAACGCTCTTCGTCATCTCGGTGTCTCCTGAGAGCTCCAACGTGTCTCGTTTTCCTCCACAGCCTTTGAGATCTCTGATTCTGTGTAATCTGCACGTTTTTCCTGAAGTGCAGATCCTTCAGGCTTCAGTGTGACAACACTTCTGCTTATTTGTCCCTACTTCCCCCCCAGAATCACTCTGCTGGCACAGGGTCAGCCTGATTTACCCAACAACTCCGTTTGCTGGGGCAGCCAATTATCCCTTCTGCTTTTGTGCTAGTAATGATTTCTGCTTAATGGTAATGTCTTGCTCTTTTCCGTGTTGAATCATCACTTGTTGGATTTTTAATGGGCTTTCTTGGGTTTTCTTTTTCCCCAAAGGACTCTCATTCCCATGTTTCTGTGACCCACATATGCAGAACTCACCAGAAGTCAGCCTCATGGCTGTGTTGCTTTATCAACACCAGGAACCCACCTGGTGTTGATTCTCATGCCCTTGATGTGTCTCTGGCTATTGACACTGGGTGAGGACCCTATCTTCAATACTGAATTCATATCTGAGTTGCATCAAGTCTTCTGATATGATGAGCCACGTCGGAGAGTTCTTGGGAAAGCCCTATTGCTTCAGAGAGAGGGATCCTCTCCTCTTCTGTCTGTTTAGAAAATGTCTGATTATTTCTGCTCACGTGGGACTGATTTTTCTAATCCATAAAAATGTATCAGGATTGCCGTTGTGGATTTTTCAACAGCCTGGGCAGCCACATAGTCAGTAATCAACAGATCCAAACTCTCTCCTTTAGCTCCCTGTTGTATTTTCCAGCATTTTAATACTTGTATTCCACACCCTCCTTTTAAAATGGTAACATTTTTTAACTGTAAGATGGTAATGATTGAGTCTCTGACTTATAAAAGGAATGTTAGCGAAAGGACTAAATTACCCCAAACCTAAGCACAGCAGCATAAAATACTGACTGAGGTGGAAGACTTGTCTCGTCAGTACGATCATGACTTGTGGTTTAGCAAATGAAGAGATTGCATTTAAATGAATGCAGCTGCCTTTAGAAGTTGAAAGAGAAGGAACATTTCAAGGGGAAAAATAACTTTATTCTCTTGCCAAAACTGTTGTTTCTAGCAAAAGAACCTTAATGCAAAACTTGGAATCAGCAGATGATATTTCCTTTTTTAATGACTGCTTTGGTCATGGCTACTCTGGGACGCACAACACACAAATATGTAGTGTAAAAAACCCAAATCGTGTGAATTTGATTTTGTTTTTCTTTCAGATCTTTTTTGCACGTATGCCACTGCATGTTGAAACACAAATTTAATATTACAGAATATAAAACAGATATTCAAAGTGACCAAAGGAATACAAAGTTGGAAGTGTCTTTCCCTCTCCAAATCACTACCATGTGCTAAAGAAAAATGGTTCCATTTAGGATGAAATTTCATTTTTATCATTGCGAGTGAAAAGTCCTCTTTTGATGTGGTTGCCATGTTTATTCCCACTGACACAGCTAATGCTGGTGATTTTGGACTTCAGAAAATACCGTGTTACTGGCTTGGTTTTTCTTTCTCTAGTCGAGCTCCTTGTTTTATGAGGTACTTAGGCAACAAGGCAGTTTTGAATGCAGTTGACTCACAGAAGTGAGCGTCACTTTTAAACCGCTCTTTTCCAAAACCTGAGCGGTGGTGACGTGTTATTGTCAGCTCTCTTCACTGTCTCAAAATGGATTTTGTTCCTCTTGCCTCAGGAGTATCTGGACCTCAGTGGACCTCTGGAACAGTACTCGCCCAGCTACCCCGACACGAGGAGCTCGTGTTCCTCGGGGGACGACTCCGTGTTCTCTCCTGACCCGATGCCTTACGAACCTTGTCTCCCCAAGTACCAGCACATGAACGGGAGTGTGAAAACATGAACAGAGATCTCACAGAGGAACAAAGAGGCGAGAACATCAGGCTACCTACCCGTATGCAAAGCGAGAGCTTTCCTCCAGGACCTTAACGTTTCTGCTTGTACATAGGAAATATGGAAAAATAAAGAAGAAAAAGGAAAAAAATAAAGAAAAGCAACTTGGAGGAAAGCGGTCGGAACTTACATAAAGATTCTCATCACTTGCAACTTTCAGATGTTCCCAAGAAAGAAGAATGTTTATGAGCTGTGTCTAGATACCCATTGCTATCAGTTTTCTGGCTTCCTGTGAGCTGCAACAGACTTTGTTTGTACAATGGACCAGTTGGACTTGAGGCAAACTCTGGGTCTGCCTTTCTTGTTTATTTTGTAATATTTGGAGAAAATATATGTTGGCACACACTTACAGAGCACAAATGCAGTATATAGGTGCTGGATGTATGTAAATATATTCAAAATATGTATAAATATATATTATATATATTTACAATGAATTATTTTTTGTATTGATTTAAAAAAATGGATGTCCCAATCCACCTAGCAAATTAGTCTCTTTTTTAACAGCTATTTGCTAAATGCTGTTCTTACACAGAATTTCTTAATTTTCACCATCCAAAGGTGGAAAATACTTTGCTTTCAGGGAAAATGGTATATCATTAATTTATTAACTAATTGGTAATGTACAAAACAGTTAATCGTTTATAGGGTTGTTGTGTTTTTGTAATTTAAATGGCATTTCTATGCAGGCAGCACAGAGGACTAGTAGATATATTGCTCAGACTTTACTAGTTTTCAGATCTTTAAGAAAAGAAATATTTACAGTATATAACTAATTTGGGGGAATTAAACTTTTGATTTATTTGAGTTTAAAAACTGCAGTGTCAGATGATTATTCCTATCAAAACCAAATCCTTTAACAAGAAAGTCTTTTATTCTCAATACCTGTCACTTTAACAATTTAAACCCCTTTAGTAAGGTTTCCCATGGCCAAAAAGCAGAGTCATTCCACTCCAAAAAAAAAAAAAGAACATTTTGAAGAAGGTTCTTAAAGTAAGGAAAGACATGAGTTTGTCTATAACCACAGCAGAACAGACTGCTCTAAAAGGAGCTGAGCTTCTATCCTGAGTTGCACATGCATCAAATTATCTACAATTCTCTTGCCTCAGTTGGATAATGGGTTCCAGACCTTTTGGCCTGGATCTTTTGCCTTTATCCCTCTATTGTAACTTAAGTTAAAAAGAGAGAAGTTGTTTATAATGACAACTTGCCATAGGAATATCAGCGTCTTTTTAGGGGATTAATTCATGCTGACTCCAGTATTTCCTTCTGAACCATTCCATAACAGTAGGTGTAGCACTGGCCTCTGCTAGAATATCACTGTTGTTTGTAATTTTTTTTTTTTTTACAGAGTCTTGTATTTTTACTTTCAGAACACTCGCATTGATACGGCCATGGAATATGAATGCAAATTTCACTGGTTTATGTGGTGGTGTGTTTTGTTTTTGGCTTTGGTTTTTTTAAATGATTTTAATTGGGTAAAATAAGTATTAAAATCTGTTAACTTTTGTACTGACAATAAAATGTTTCTACAGATATTAATGTTAAAATTACAAAATAAATGTCATGCAGCTTATTTTTCCTAATCCTTTGTGTCATACAAAATGGTTTCCTGAACATCAAGTGATGGAACACGTCCAGAAAAGCTTCCTTTAGACCTTATCCTAGATCCTATATTACAAAGCAATCCTTTCAGGAATAATGCTTTTGCCTCTTTCTTGTACAATGTTCTCCTCGTGAACAGCATGGGTTATTTGAGTACACATATACAATCTTTGGTGGAAAATGGCTTAAAGTGTTCATAATGTAGACTTAAAGGATGTTCTCTTTTTATTTAGGCTGTATCCTTTAATTAGTGAGGTTTCTGATTCATTCTGGAGAGGCTGGAGGACCATTTGCATGGGAGATTAAAAAAAAAATCGTAACAGATGGAAAGAGGCATCATAGAAAGAATTTGAAAGTTTTTGTTGGATTTTTTTCTTTTTTTAACTTTGAAACAGAAGGAAAACACCCTAAAACAGCCGGTGCTCGAGGCAGAAATGGGAACTTTAGGGTCACATCTCTGCAGGGTAGCCTGGAGAGGGATGTTGGATGTTTTCTTCACCACGTGCTGTTAGAAGTGCTCCAGATCCCAAACTGTTCTTTGGTTCCTTTTTGCCTCTTTCTACTCTGACTGAAATCCCATGCGAACCCTAAGAAACTTCCTTAAAATGTTCCTGTTAAAAACTGGTGGTTTTCAATTAAGAATTATCTGATTGGAAAATTTCCACTGACTTCACTGGAAACCATAATTCCCTTTCCCCACAACCTCTTACTATTAGCAGCAACAGTGGCTATTGTGACAGAAACCACAGTGTTTCTAATGACACATGTCTGGTTTTAAGATTTTTTTAAAGGCTCTCAGAAGATCTTGAATCTTACTCTCCTTGTTTTGAAATGGATTTAAGTACATCTTTACTACTTTGATACCTTTTAAAAATAACAGGATGAAAACATGCAGAAACGTGATGGAAAGGTTCTGTTAAATAATGTAAATTTATTTGTTACCCCGATTTTGTTTCAAGCGGGTGATTTGGTTTTTCTGTGTTCATGTTTTAGCTCTCAAAGAGTTAGATTTGCATCCTTGAGCTATTCAACAGTGCCACAGTTTTCAAGTCTAGCTCTTGAGAAAAATCCACCACAGAACTCTGAGGTTTAGAGAGCAACATTTTAGTGAAAGGTTCAGTGATCTCAAAGTGATAAATTAAACCAAGAGAAGGTTAAAACCAATGATGAGTTTTAGAGATTTTTCTGTAGTCCAGGAACTTTTACGTGTGTGTCTGTTTAGGAAAAGTAAAGAATTGTCAGAAGACAAGTCCTTCAGCAAGCTTCCTAGGAACTTGATTATGTTTTAGTTTTATTTACATTTTTTTAAGCAGCCAAATATACTTGAAGGGAAAAAAAATAGTTACTATGCATTAAAAAAACCAAAACAACAACAACAACAACAAAAACAAGCAAAAAACAAAAAACCCAGCCATAGAAAGGGGAAAAAAATCCAACCAACACCTGTTTTTGAAAGGTCATCTGTCCATTCCATAATCAGGAAGTTCTGTAGTTGCATAATTTGATCTAATAATGAGAAAAAAAATTGATTTTTCCACAGTAAATGTAATAAATTTGTTGGGATGAAGCATAAGCTGCCTCCAACAATTTGTGCTTGGAAAGACTGTCAGTTCTGTGCCTGGGAAAATGACTTTGTTGCCTTGAGTCCTAAATGTCACAAGCAGCTTAAATGCAACAGATTTTGTGGAGCAAGTCTTCTTCTTTATCCCCTTTTATCAGATTTACGTGTTAACCAGATTTTCTGTAAGGCTCCTTGAGGAGAGAGAAGATGGAGACAGTGCTGAGAACAGGGGAAGAGGCACCAGTTGCTTCAGGGTATTTCTACCTGAATTTTAGAAGCAATTTCTTCGCTTTGGGACCACTTGGACACTGGGATAAACTGCCTGGAGAAGCAGTGGAATCTTCCTGGCCATAGATATTCAAGAACTTGGCTTGTCAGGGCCATGGATAACCTCATCTAAGGCCCTGCTTTCAACACAAGGTTGGCCAAGACGATCTCCAGGGTCCCTTCCAGCTGAAACTTCTCTGTGATTTTGCAAATCTGTGTTGTTGGCCAAAGGTAACCCAGATCTGCAGCTGAGTCCTGGAAAGCTGTGGAGGCTGTCAGTGGGATGTATTGTTCAGTAAATTCAATTTAGTGATGCACTTAACAAGAGAGATTCCCCTCTATTAAGGATGTTAGAAGTCAGGTCCTGGCCTGTTTGTGATTATCACAGCTGGCCAAAAATTTTGTGACTGGATTTGTGTGCAGTGGAAAGCACATGAATTTTTTGTCAGAAGCTTTCTAGAGTGTGAGTGCCCTGCAGAAGATGGAGCATTTTGACTTTATCAGAATGACATGACCCTTTCAGAGTCAGAAGGAAATTAAGTCCTTTTATGTTGCAGCTTTTTAATAGTAGACAATGGCATATAAAGTCAAAGTAGGAATGGAGTATTTAGGTTTTTTCAAACCAGAACAGACTAACTCAAAGTGACATCCAGGTACTGCAAATAATTGCACTTTCCAAATGTTTTATTTCCAGTTCAGGCTGAAGATGAGGCTTCCTTGAAGAATACACCTTGAAGGATCAAAGATGTCCATATTGCTCAGATGGTCAACCAGTATTTTGACGGGCTTTTTCTTGATGCTCCAGCATTTGTCCCCTGGAACCAGAGGCTGTGAGCGAGGCCAGGGGCCAAGATATTTTGGGATGATTTGTGAGGAACCTGGTCCCATTTCCCTTGCCCAGCACTGGGTGCTGCGACCAGGTTGCCTCCCCTGAAACAGTGAATTACTGGGAAAGCTTTCCCAAAGCCTCAAAGGATTTCCAGGGAGGACTAATGTTTCTCTGTGGCTGAGGAGCAGCTCATCTCTTCTGCTGGGGCACCGTGCCTATGAATTGTCTGAGAGGGTGGAGAAACAGGCCAGCAAACAGGAGCCCTGGTGTCACTGCTGTCGGGGGAAATCTATGGCCCATTACACCAGAACCAACAGGAAATACAATTTATGGGGAAAGAAATCAATACTCCCAAGGACTGTTGTAAAGACATCTGAGAGAAGGTAGCCAAGGTGCAATATTTTGTCTAGACATGTTTCCCTGGCACGACTATAATTTTTTTTTAGGGCTATTCACAGAAGCATGACGGGCTTTCTGTTCCCGTTTGTTGGCACAGAGATGCACAAACTGCCAGCTGAATACTGCTGTACTAAATTCAGTAAGGGAGGGATCTGCCATGGGGTTGATGCTTTGAGAGGCCAGAAGAGCAGCTACATCCAGGGCTGGGCAGAGTGGGTGTGACACCACTGGAGAAACTGGGGTTGCATCTTCTTACATGGCCCCAGAGTTTCAAGGTTCGTGTGCCAAATCCTGAGTGCCAAAAGCACTTGAGAACAATTTGCCACCACCACGAAAACTTCTGAAGAAATCCTGGCCTGCAGTGAGAATGCTGAAGCATTTTCCTTCATGAAAACCCCCCGTTCTTACCAATATTCTTGAGTATATTTCACTTATTTTCAGTAAGTTTTTTCTTAAAGGTATTTTCATTTTTCAGGTCACAGAAGTGAGAAAAAACCCCAAACATTTGCATTTCTGCTGGGAGTTGTAAGTAATAAAAATTTGCCTATTTATTTTTTCAATTTGGTATTTCCTCTCTCCTTTAAAATTTCCAAGACTTGTTCCCTGACAGATGTTATAACAAATGGTGGGGCTTCTTCAGCTGATGTAATCCAAGACTTCAGTCATGTCAGTGGAGATGTGATATTTATTTATCAACTGGTCGATAAAATACAATCTGTTGATTTGTTCTTTAGAGTTAAGCAGTCTTTTTATGGTATTTTTCACTTAAAATAGTGTATTTATTGTTAATTATATATGCAGCCTAGGTCTGTACAAGAAATTTTGTAGGTCCAGCTTTGCAGGTTTTTAGATCAAGAGGCTGATGCCATATAAATGTTCAGTAATCACATAATAGATGTAATCATGGCAGGGTTCTGAAGGAGTCAGTAAAAATCTTACTAACCAGATTAAAATGGTAAAATGGTAGAAAAGGAAAAATGTTATTATTGTGAGTTAAAAGTAGTGAGGTTTTCTTTTTCCCGCTTACCATTTGGCAGTGCTTTGCTTGCCCCTCATTTGACTTTTTGCTTCATTGTTCACAAACACTCTGGATCCTCATCTGGCTTGATATTTGGGAAACAACAGTTTCCCAAACTGTTCAGGATGGTTCCAAGGAGCCTTAAAATCGCCCCAGAATTTCATGCCTGGCGTCTCTTGCCATAGCCCTAAACATGAAGGATGTCCCTTGGATGCAGAGTTGAGGTTTCTGTGCCTGTGTCAGTTGGCTCCTCAGTCCCTCGCGTGTGTGCTGAGCTCCCTTCCTTCTTGCTGTCACAATAAAAAAGGAGGAGAAATCTGCTGTGGTTTTCCTTAGGCTTTGTTTCACTCATTGCAGGCAGATGAGGAGGGAAGAGGCGGCAGCCTCTCACTTTTCCTGGTGCCACCACGTTCGCTGTCTGTGCTGCTGGAGCCTCCAGCACCTCCTGCCCTCATCACGGTACCCACGACATCAGCGGTTTAAAAAACTCACATCCTCAAAGACCCATATTTTGTTGAGATTTCTTTGTAACTCGACTAGACAGCCACTGCCCCATTAATCAACCCCCTCTGTTTGACACGCAGCAGATTTATGGCTCTGGGTTGACGAAACCAAAAGGCAATTAAACACAATCAATCAGCTGGGCTGAAGGTTCCAGACTCTGCTCGTGAAATCCTTTTCAAATGTCGTTAGAGCCGGGGCTTGGAGAAGCCTGGAGTGAAAACAAAGAAAAGATGGTTGTTTTTCCACGTTTTTCCAAGGTGTTTTCAGCCTCTCAAAGACCCCCAAAGGTCTAAAAGGATGTTAAAAAAATAAAGAGCCAAGGGGAAGAGAAACTTGTGGGGGTTTACTTTCAGTGCTGGGGTAGAAGTGGGGGTAAAAGAAGCATCAGATGACAAAGTGGTAAGTCACTAAATCTGTGTGGGTTCTGCAAGCTCAGGGTCTGCTTTTGCTCTGAGAGGCACAGCAGACATGAACAGCATGTTCCTTTTCGGGGGGGACATTCCCACTTCATTAATTAACAGCAAAGATATGATACAAACATGGCAGGGTTGCCTGCTGGATTTACAAACCCTTTCTTAAACTGCTCTGGAGTTCTTGATTTCCACAGTGTTGCTATGTACAGCCTTAGTCCACCAGCTGACTCCCAGGAAACTACCAACAACCAGAAGCAGCTTAATTTCACTTATTCTTTTATTTATTTGCTCTTAGTGGCAATCCTTTTTCTTCAAGGCAGCTGTGCTATACCTGTAACAAAACAAAACCAAACAAATTTTTATTCTTCCATCCCTTGCATGTCTTTTGAGGAGAAATGCTTAGTATTCCTTGATCTTACACACATTATCAAATGTCAATGTTTTTGTTACGACTACAAGCATATGTAAATTACTATGTGCTCTTCATATAATATGAAAAGAGAAAAATGCTCAAGTATTGGTGCCTGTGCTCATATGAAGTTCACATGTTGGGTTGATTCTTACAAAAGAGATAAAGAATATATTCCTATATACACTTGGGAAACTGCAATGTCCCAAAAACTTCTTTACCTAGTGGAAAAAATCTTGACAGTTTTGTGACAATGGGAAGAAAAAAGGGAATCAACTTCCACAGCAGTAAGAAAATGAAATTTTAAAAAAAAAAGGTTTTTGTCTTTCTACTTGATTTGTTTGTTAGGTCACTTTATAAATCTTTTGGTTTTTCTGGCACCTATTTCTGTGTTTCATAGTCAATAATGGCCAGTTCCCATTTTTGTATACTTATTTTTCCTTACAAACTTATCTTTATCTGAACTACTTCTGTTCTGATTCTGCTATGGAGCCAGTACTCCAGAGTCACCACAAAAAAACAGGAACAAGGATCTGTCTCAGCAAAGTCTGTGGACTTTTGATGCCATTAAAAGCAGGCCTTTTGCCAGGAGCTACATGATTAAGTTTCTTATGGTTTCAGGGTAATGTGGTGGGGAAGTTGTCTCTGTCTCTAACCCCACTTTAAGTTGTTCTTTGAAAGGTGAGGCGGATTTGAAGGGCGCAGTGCATGACTTCTATCTCACTGCTTTGAAAAAGGCAGCCAGCAACATTCTCCTGATGATGGAGTGGCCACAGACATCTGGATCGTGATGTTTATCCCATAACTGATAGAAAAGTGTTGTGTTCTCTAGAATCTTGTGGTCACCCTGAGATGTGGTGAGTGTTCTCATTGTGACAGGTGGTTTGCTGGTTGAGATCCAGTTCTGGACCAGAGTCTTGGACCACGGAGTCCGGCAGTGGCTGCTCCTGGTGCTCCATGCCCAGGGTAGTTTGCTGTCTCCAGAAGGGCTGCTGGGAGGCTTTGGAGAAAGGCCCTGAAAGTCCAAATCCAACTCCTTGACAGGATCATTGCTCGTAAGATTTATCTTCTCTCTCTGAACACCTTCTCTGCTTCCTGTTGCAGAACCACCCACCAGAACTTCTCTGCCTACAGCAGCAGCACCAGGGGAAGAAGCAGCTCATGGGGGAAGGTGTGTTCTGCCTCACTGGCATTTTTCCCCCAAAAGGGAACCCCATCCTTGCTAAAGCTCCCCAAGACAGCTGTGCCAGACCCACGTCAGCACTACTGGCTTCAGCAGCAAGCAGCTCTCATCCTGGTTTTACTGCTTCCCACTTTACCTCCTAAAAAATGCATCTCGCTTTTATTTTAGAACAAGAAAATCCCACTTCCAAGGTCTCTGCAAGATGATCTTCTAAAGACAGCTACTGCATTGACCATGTAACCTGGACACTGCACGTACTCAGCTGGATTTTGGGTTTGTTTTAAATTTTCCAATTGTTAATTTTATAATGTGTCCCTCAGGTCCCTTATTAATGGACAGCTTATGGTGGAGGTCTGGGTTACTGTTTACCACAGCCCTCAATATTTTGGCATCCCTTGAGTCAAATCGAGCTCTCAGGCCTCTGCTTGCCAAGTTAAATCCTTTTAGCATTTTTATAATCTCCCAGCACACGTTTCTTCATCTCTTGGACCCCGTCTCTGCAGTTCAGTAAGCATTTGTTGTTTGAAATCAGATCATGATGAAATCGTTTAATAGTCGGTCTATGAAAATATTTTGTTTAAAAAACACTCAGAACTTAATTGGAATGAAAATACCAGCAGCTGGATTGTAGTTTGAAGTCAGAAGTCTGAGAATCAGCTGGAACAGCAGGATTCAGAGAGACACTTCTAACTCTTCCCCTTCCTACAGGAACATTCCAAGGCTGCTCTGTTTTGGCAGGCAATGAAAAGGACCCACTCGGGTTCAGCCTTCTCTGACCAATATCATCTGCTGCTGGTACATCTGTCACTTAGCTTTGCAGATGGAGCACAAAAACCTCCTGGTTTTCTTTTTTCCCTGTGCTTTGTGAAGGGTTCTGATGAGCTCCACGTACACCCTTGTCATTACTGGCATGTCTGAGCAATGACTTGCCCCGGAAGAGAAATTTAATTTCTTCTCAGATCTCCTAATGAAACTTATTGAAGAACATGTGGTAAAGAAAGATTTTGGGTGACTTGTTCATTGGATGAGGACTTACTCCTTCAGTTGTATTGAGTCTGGTTCTGTGATTCGTGAGCTTGCTTGATGGTTTTTGTTGTGCTTCATTTGTACTTGGTTGGAGGAGCTGTTAAGATTTAAATAGTTGGAGACCTTGGATATGCACAGTAGTGTCCCTGCTACGAGTTCACTGGCAAAATGCTGGAAGTTTTCAGACTAGATCTCTGTCCAATTTCCACTAGATAAAATTCCTTCCATTATAAGAGTTAACTGATAAGGGTGGAATTAAGTGCCTGAAGTCATTGCCTCCTTGGGGTAGAAGTAATCTCCACATACAGCCCAGCAGCTTCTCGTTTGTATCTGGAAAGACTGGCTCTTCAATCTGAATATTTTGGTTTTGATAAAGAGGAAAATGAATGTATAAAAAATGTAGTTTTGTCATTGAGGGTCCAAGAGAGGTACATGCAAAATACCCCTAAATTAGTGAAAACTTACTGGAGCTGCCTTTAGATAAATTATCCTCACTGGATGTTTACTTTCAAATTGCACATATGACCAGCAGGATATCTGGATGCCTAAAACCATTTTTTTTTTTTAAGTTACAGATATAGTAATACAAACATGGCACAGAATGCAGTGAGAATGTCAGCATCCTCAGAAGTCTAAAAGGAGCCTGTGGATGAAGCACCCTCCTCTACCAGCAGCAATAAAGGAACTCCAGTGAGGACTATTGGGGGTTTAAAGAGGCATCCAAAGTTATTTAGCCATGACTGCAGTCATCACAATATCGACAGGCTTTTTGATATGTGGGGTTTTGGTTGGGATTTTTTATAACCTGGCGTGCAAACTGAGATCAGGGGACATTAATAACAAAGTGTAGTTGCCAAACTCACTGGTTAAGGATATAAACCAGATTTCCAACTTGAAGGTGTTGTCCTTATTTTATCTCCTACTGAACAATCTATTTATCCTAAGGTAATCAAAACCATGAGGATGAGGAGAGGGAACAAGCATGTTTTACTGCAGAAGGGGAATTATCTCCTGTTAACTCAGTCACTCCTGATCATGCTGTAAATTATTTGCTAAAGTCTGCTCCATTTACATATTTTGCTTATTCTTTCTCAGCAGTATTATTTCAGCGGCTGTAGGGTTCATGACTTTAACACAAAACTAATTTTGCATCAGCAGGACCTAGCAGAGGTCTGGGTTACCTGTCTGGGGCCACCTCCACGCTGGTGCAGACAGTGCTCAAGCCAAAGCTGTCCCAAGGAGGAGAAAGCAAATACAAACAAATCACTTCTAACCATTGGCAGCTAATTCTGGAGGGGGTTTTGCTCATTTAATCCCCTTCCAAATTCTGCATTACAAAGATGTTGTCCTGTCTGGACAATGCTGTCGGCAGCAGGAGTTTCTCACTGGTTTGGCAATGAGAAATGGACACGGATTAAAACTGTGATGCAGACTAGACCTGGTGAATGGTTGCCAAAATATTCCATGAATATTTGCCTGGGTTTTGAAGTGAGTTCACTTTGGCCTTGTTTCTCCTTCTGTGGACCTCACACACCAAGAGCATTGCAGTCTTGCCATCCCTGACCACGAATGAAAGCAACCTTTAAAATCATTTGCGTCAGCAGAAGCTGAATTTTGTATTTGCCAATTTTGCGTTGCAGATACTTGCCCAACACTTCCAAAAGAAGGGAGAAAAATGTGAATGCAGCACTTCTGTCTGATCCCAACAGCCAGTGCATTGACATCGAGGAGGGGAATAATGCTGGTAGTTTTGCATTGTAAACATAGCAGGAGAACAAAAAAAAAAGCATATAAAATATATTTGTTCCTGGCCTTTGCTAAAGATTGCATTTCATCCACAGAGTGGTCACTCCAATCCTGGAATCAGTATGTGATGCCAAAGGATAGGCAGACCTCAGGTGACAGTGTGGGAGTGGAAAATGGCACCTGGGGCTCTACAGCAGGATTTTTACTGCCACTGGTGGAAGTTTCTGCTATTTCAGGTGATGTTTGTGTGCCTGGGTGCAAGCTGTGCTCAGGGTTTGTCTCACACAGGGTGAGTGTGGATATTGGTCTAAGGGAGTGGGGCTCACAAACCTGGTGGCAGAGGCTGGAAAATATATCTCGGGAGACAAGGACAAATCAGTGTCAGAAAATGGCTTCAGCACAGAGAGTTAGGCAGCTCTAGGAACCACTGATGAACAAAGGGCAAGAAAGAAATACATGAAAAATATTCCTGCTGTGGTTTTTCCTAAGGAGAGCATCCACACAGGCCGTAATCTGTTCATGGAGTCTCTGCATTCAAGGAAGTTAAACCTGTCATGTACTTTATGGCCTCACACATTCATTCCAGCCATCAAGTTGTTCATTCAACTCCTGAATAAGCACAAAGCCCGACAGATAAACGTGAGTTTCTAGAATAACTGGCTGTCGTAAGGCAGAAAGCTGAGATTCCCAGCTGCAGCCTGGTAAATCTGTTTTCCTTTATCCTTCTGGAGAAGCCAGAATCCTGAATTGCTAGGTTAGGTTTACCTTTCAGACGAGAGTGATTTAAACCAAAATATTTTATCACACATATCCCAGAGCTCAGCACAAGCCCTCAATTGTGCTCTGCTGAAATTCATGTGAATGCCATCATTGTATTGATCAGTTGACTATCACTGCAGATGTTTGAGGGTTATGGATTCTTTCCTGAGATCATATTAAATCTTAAATTGGGTTTCTGAATTACCAAGGTAAATGAATAAGAGTATAAATGGATAACCAAGGAAGTTGCATCAGTTTACACAGCCTGAGGTTGTGAGCTGTACTTTATTTCGTGCCAACTCTGTGTTCCTACATTATTAAGTTGTTCTTGTGGTATCTGGTTGTGGCATTTGATTACAAAATAATTTTGTCATAAAAAAAGAAACTGTCTACTAATATAAATCTATGTTTAGTGTTCAGGATTTTCATGCGCTGTGAGGATATCAAGAAGCAAACCTTTTCTTCATGATTTTGAACATATTCCTGAGCATAATAAATTAAAAAACTTACTCTAACCTTTTGCTGTTGGCACACAGCATGTGTCTGACCTCCTGACCTCACAGCTGTATTCAGGGAATTGTATACTTCAATGATTTCTTTTTATACAAACCTGTGTTTGGTTAATTTTAAAAATAATTATTCCGAGTTTTCATAGAAAGGAGAGTCAGAGACACAGCATGTTCCAGCCTACAAGAGACAACTACTAAAAGCACCATGTTTAAAAACTTTATTTTTACCAGGATATCAGTGTTATTTACAACTGCCTCTCCTCATCACTGTGAGTATGGATAAATATGCCACTTTTAACTGCAGCGCTGCTCTGCTGTTCTTTAGCAGTAATACCCCAGGAAATAGAGCTTGGGTGGGTTTTGATATAGTGATATGGAGTCTCAAATGCTGTAAGGCTGAGAGGCTCAGATGAATTATTCTGAAACACCAGGAGCTGTTTTAGGCCTTAGTGAGGAGTCAGCTCAGCTGGCACAGAGCTCCCTTTGCAGGGAGTGGTGGGAAATCACCAAACACTGCAAGGGCTCTTTGAGAATCCTGTCCTACAGTCGTAGGTCTGGACAGTGGTTGCACCCACATTTTTACTCTTAGTTTTATAACTTTTATGACTTCTCCAATACAGTTTCTAGCAGACCATTGCAAAATGCTGTACTGGTGCAAGAGGTGGGCAGTGAACAGTGATGTTTGGATGATCATGTGTGGAGGGTGTGAAAGTAGAAATCTTTAAAATTGGTTTTATTTTTGGAGCAATGCTGATTTTTTACATCCTGATTGCCAGACTCAACCTACAAATGAAAATGTAATTATCTCAGAATATTGAATAGAAAGATGCAGGTGTACATAGACAAACACAAACGTAATTCAAGTACTGCTGGTGGATGTCTGGAAATAGATACATTTGTTTTGGAATTTGATGTCATGACAGGACTTCTAACAAGAGCTTTAAACATTGGAAAGCAGAGCAATGTTGTGAGTTTCCCTTTTACCTCCATCTCAATGCCAATGGCTTTGTGCTCAGCATTGCTCTAAATAAAGCAGGACAGATCTGTGTTTTCAACGTAAGCCTTCTCATTCCTTTGTGATTTACAGAATGAAAGTTGCTGTTTCCATCTGTCATTTCTCTTTCTCTCTCCTGAATATGCAGATGGACCTTGGCCTCAGCCCCTAGGCAGCACCTAAGCAGGTCCTTTTTCCCAGGGGCATTCCTGCCCCATCCCACTCAGAGCAGTGCACTTGCTCTGCAGCATCTCGGTGAGTCCTCTGCCCACCTGACCTGCAGGGTGTACTGGGTGATTTTCCACTTATCAAGGTGTTCACAGGTTATTTTAGAGGGGAAAATAATCCAAGAAAAAAACCCAACATCCCTATTCATCTTCGCCACTGCCATATGCTGGACGTGTCACTTCACACAGTACCGAGTAAAATGAGCCTGTACAAATGGTATGGGTGCAAAAATTAGCATTACATAGTCAATAAATCATGCAAGGAATTTGGTATCTGTGTACTTAATCTAAATTTGTTAACACTGGCAAGATAAAGGTCATTTGGACTCCATGCCGACTCTTGAAACTGGGACGCTGTTCAGAAATCTGAAGTTTCTCCATCCAGCTGTGTACATGTGCCTTGTTATCTAATACTTTAATTGCTAACAAAACACTGGGTAGGGGAGAATATACTGGTCTGTGTCAATATTTAATCAGGACTTTACTTATGGCTGAAGTTTATTCACCTTGGAGAGAGAAAATTTTTTGCCTCACTTGAATAATTGGGCGAAGAAAAAGCAGGGTTTCAACTTGCTCCTGTGGTTTGTACTTGCTATAGGAAAAGAGAAAAATATGTCAGCTATTTTTGAAACCTACATTTTCAGGTCCTTTTGTTTTCTTTTTTTTTCTTTTTTCTTTTTTACTTTCCTTTTTTTTTTTTTTCCTGGATATTTCAGGAACTGTTGAGACCTCACAGGTGTTTAGGACCTTTCTCCTTCCCCTTTCTAAATC
This sequence comes from Mystacornis crossleyi, assembly GCA_013400655.1. Classification (NCBI taxonomy): domain Eukaryota; kingdom Metazoa; phylum Chordata; class Aves; order Passeriformes; family Timaliidae; genus Mystacornis; species Mystacornis crossleyi. The sequence continues at coordinate 132,331 of VYZQ01010968.1, forward strand.
GTTGAGGCAAATTAAGCTCTCTGCCTTGTTTCTGATGAATATTTGCCTAAATTTTTAAAATTCTTCCACAAAGGAGATTAGAAATTATAATTGTCTCTCCTCTCCTGTCCTTCTCATCACTCCTTGGAAAGCTGAGCCTGGGGATGAGGACTCCTGCAGGCTTCCAGGGAAGGGGCCCTGAGAAGAGACAGGAGAATCTGCTGAGGTTTAGGTGCAGCAACCACCTACACCCCATTCCCAGAGGCTTTTCACCAAAGCCACTTTCCTTCAAGCTTCTAAAGCCTAAAAAATGCTGTTTTCCATGTCCAAAAGTCTGATTCTTGCTGTGGAGAAAGTTAAAATAAGGTGTGCCACCCTACTCACACAAAGCCATAAAACTTTTGGAGTGATGATGAGGGAGGGGGTTATAAAGATGGATATTTTCTCATGCAAACTGGAGTTGTCCACGAGAGAGAAGCAGCAGTGTGGAGTTTGAAGTCTGCCATGTGCAGAGGCTCAGTCTGGGTGATTTTTCCTGGGGTCTGTTCACATGGCTAAAGGATCTGTTTGTTTTTCATACCTCATGTTCACCAGCCCGTGGTAACATTAACAAACCAAGTCCTGAGGAAGTTCCATATTTTGATCGTTCCTTTATGCTTCCTGAACTTCTCTCCTGGACAGATCCTGCTTCTAACTTCCATACTGAGAGTGTAATCCTTGCCTCTGCTTTTCCCCATTTCTGTGCTACACTGGGACTTGAAATAAATATGTAGCAAAATGACCTCCAGTACCCCGGCACAGAGGGTACATTCAGTCTTTGTCCCGTGAAATCAGACGATATTGTACCCCAAATGTAGCACAGCTTGTGGCTGTTCCATACATCACAGGACCCTAGAAAATAGGAATCGAGGTACCAGACTGCTGGTTTTAATACAAATCTCATTATTAGTGCAAGACCTGGCTTATGGCCATAAAAGTGGTGGTTTTGTTGGGTGGGTGGGGGTTTGGGGTTTTGGTTTCTTTTTTCTCTAAGCAGAGGAAATGTGCAAAGAGCACCCACCCCATAAGTTAAAGCTCTGTGCAGATAACTGGAGGGAGGAACAAGAGGCAGCGAGCTTTGAACGAAGCAGCTTTTCTGCACAGGAGATGTGCACATGGGCCATGCCTCCAAAAACCTCTGCCAGCTCTGGCCAGGCTGCCCAGGGAACGGACTGGAACTTGTCCATGAGTCCCCTGCAGTAGGTGGGGCTCTGGCTGTCCCTCCAGGGGTACCTGGGAAGGCTCAGAGCAGGGATTCAGGAGTCAAGGCTGATGTTTGTGGTGCAGGAAGATGTAAAGAGTTGGAATGAGCTGCATTTAGCAGGCTAACCAACAGTTTTCAGCCTTGCTCTATGACAGTCAGCCCTCCACTGTCTTTCCAGGTCAGTTTTGGACATTTTTCTGAGCTGGTTTCAAGCGTGGCTTATGTTTGTCAACCAGAATTTTTTGTTCCACATCCTCTCTCTAATCCAGATTTTTCAGCAAACTCAAAGCCATTCTAATTAATGCAAGCCCAACTCCACAACAATCCCAGAACACTAAATTTAAATATTTAACTGCTTTATAACAACTTCAATTCTCATTCATATATATATATTTTCAGTAAGAGTACTTATTGGAAGGACACTATTTATTTTATAAAGTCACTACTTTATGGCATGATGAGGATATAAATCATGAAGTGTTGGACTTAAAACTAGCATTATGTGCTCTGACAATAAAAATAAAGTCTGCAGCTCAATATTGCTAAACCTGAATGTATAAAATCTCCTGTCTGTCCTTCCTATCTCTAATATTTAGCTAGCTGCTAGAATAGCTAAAATCTGAGATATTTTTTATTAAATATCTGCTGTTTGGACCTTTAGAGTTTATGTTTACAAGACCTTTTTTCTAATGAAGCCTGAAGTTCTCATATGATCACTCTAAACATTGATACTTTAAGAAAAGATACCAAATAAATTTTTAGGCCATCCAAAAGGATGAAATTAGAAAGATTTCCTGATGTGAAAGAACCAAGTTATTTATGTCAAAGAAAGCTCAAAACCCAGCCATATTTAAATGCTGAATTTTGCAGAGGTGTATTTTCTTTAGGATTTCCTGCTAAGAATGATAGATCCAACATCTTTTATCATGTCAGTGATTTTTGGCTTTCTAGGAGAACTGGAGTGTGGTGGCAAGAAAGAGATTGCCCATGATGAATGTTTGGACACAAACTGGGTTTTGTAGTCAGGAAAAAGTGGTTTCCTTCTACTCCCAGTATTTTCCTTCCTGTGTTCTCTGTGGTACCTTGCTTCTCAAAGTCAGGTTTTGTGTCAGCCTAGCAGATCTTTGAAACATAGATTATTAGAAATGTTGTTCCTTCTTACGCAGTTAAATGCCTGTCAATTTAGATTTCCTATGCCATTAATTTTAAATATATATTTTTGTGTCTTTTCCCCACTTTTTGGGTATTGGCAGTCTGTAAGGAGCCACGTATTATACCATGTCAGTTTTTCTCAATCATTCTTGTGACAATATTATCCCTGTAACATGGCCAAAGCAGAGTCTGTGTGGATTATTTGATGCTTGTTTATCTGAATTATATA
>VYZQ01010968.1:143707-161410 GCA_013400655.1 Mystacornis crossleyi
TATTTATATTTATATTTATATTTATATTTATGTGGTTTGTAGGGAGGATAAGACCACAATGCAGTGTTTAAGGATTCTGAACTTGCAGGATGCACCATAATCCATATTTTTTACCCACTCCTGTTTATGGACAATGGTACTGCAGCTAAAATCCTGATCTGGATGTGGGTCCAATCTCACATATGTGTCCATGTCCTCTCTAATGGCTCATCTGGGAGAGAAGGGCAGGCCACAGCTCTTTTACTTACTAGAGAAGTTCTTTATTTGAGATAGTGAATTTTGATCTGAACATCTCCCTGCTCTCCAAAACCCTGTGGGATTCTCTGTACCTGCACTCTCAGCCTCTACTGGGTTTTGCCAAATTTTTTCACTTCCTGCCAAATTCTGATTATAGTTCCAAGGGATGAAAGAAAACATGATAAAAATTAACTGAATTAAAAATAAAATCATGTGTCCCCCTGCTGCTTCTTTGTTTCTTAAAAAGCTAAGACAAAACCATATACAGTTACCAGATATAGACCTCATTTTACAGTTCCTTTAAATTTCACAAGTACTCAGTCTTAAATGGTGAAATTGAAAAGTCATTTGGGATTTGGTTCAGAATGACAGGTAAATATCATTGGAGACCTATTTACAAGGTGCTGAAAAGTCAGTTTAAAAGCTGATCTTGGAAAAGTTCTGCTTTAACAGAAAAAAAATAAGGAATTTTTCTCTTTCTCTGAGTAAAATTCAAACCTTGATTTAGATTTAAATNTCTCTGAATAAAATTCAAGCCTTGATTTAGATTTAAAATGTAGCTCTGAGTTTTTAATATAAAATGCAGTTTGTGAACCGTTGCTGACATCTTGCTCTATCTTGAGCAAAGCAATTTAGAGACCAGGCTGTTTTCCTATTAAGTAAATAAACATTTCTGTTTCATTGATGGTTCTTAACAGAAGAGGTCAGCCCCATTGTTTCTGGAACATCAGTATATGAATCTGAAACATAAATTATTAGTATCAACAGCAAAACTCATGATATAGTCAAACATTCATCACAATGAATGAAAAAATAAACAAATTATTCCCCCAAGACCTCAGTGCTATTTAGAGATGAATGAAAATTTCATTGAATAAAATAATCAGCTTGAATATTTTTTTTTTGATTGTTCTGTGATTATTTGAGAGATTATATCTTACTGGAAGATCTACACATAAAATGCTTAACTTTTAAAAATGCTCTAAATTAGAGGTTAAGCATTAATTTGGGTCTGTTCAGCCCCACTTTCATATCGTCTTAATGTTTGTAATTTTTTCTAACTAAAAAACTTAATGAAATAAAAAAGTTGGATTTCCTTGTATTTCTAGTACCTCATACTGCTTCATCCTTTGTGGAGAGAGAAAGGAATAACAGAAGGAAGAGGAAAAAACCTGAAACTGAAACAGGAAAATTGAGATTTTTTCCCTTTTCAGATCACAAGATGAAGTATTTAGTACTGAATTTGAAGCATTTTATTCAGTGAAACACCTGTTCCTGTAAAAAGTGGTGGTTGCACTTCCCTTGATGTTGTCTCCTACTTAAGTTAGTACAAAACCAGTTACATTTCCTACGTTAATTTTCATGGACTAAGTGAAGACTCTTGTAGTATTTCCAGAATGAAACCTCAGACCAGTGAAGGCAATGCACTTGGAGTGGTGCCTCCTCCGCAGCACCTCAGTGCATCAGGGCTTGGTTTGGGTTTCACTTTTCAGGCAGTTTCACAAGCACGAACGAGCTGGCCTGAAGTGTATGAGCAGCTCTAATACCAGCCCTGTGCTTTGCGAGAGCAGCATCCATCACAGCTACGTCAGGGATGCATCAGGGAGCTTTGTCTTATCTCCCCCCTCTCTCCAGTCCTGTGCTCTCATACCTAGACACTCGGCTCATTAAAACAAGTGTGGTGTGCTATTGCTGAGCACAAAAAAAAAAGAAAAGGAAAAAAATAAAAGAGGGACGCTGTTTTTAAGACTGGGATTTATAACTCCATGTTGTAATCAGACATCACAGATTCTTTCACAAGAACTGTAAAACAAGTTTTCTCATGAGAAGGAAAAAAGGAAAAAAAAAAAAAGGAAAAGGCGGGTGTGCTGTCCGCCTTTAAACAATTGTGAAGTTTTAGTTTAGTGCGAGCTTGAGGGGGAAAAGGGGACGTGGCAGTAAATCATCTGTGCAGCTCTCAGCCATAAAGTTTCTTGAGCAGTCAAAACTGCCAAGGCTTGTTTGGATGACTTATTCCTAGGCAGAGGGGGATGGAAGAAAGTTTATAGTACAGCTGCAAACTTTTGCTGTCTCTGGTGTCACTGTTGTTTACGTTACGTGATAATGTGCTACAGAAACCTCCTTCTATTTCAAAGGTGACGTTTTCCTCCCTGACCTTGTTTCGGGGTTGTTTCCCCCAGCCAAAGGAGCAGGAATCTGGAATTGCCTCGGCACTGCTGCGCCTGGGTCGGGGCTTTGCTGGGAATTGGGGGTGTGGTGAGGGGGCTGCAGCAGCCAAGCCAGGTCAGCATGGGCTGGAGCTGAGGAGAGAACACGGTGTCTGACTGGGGTTTGGCTCAGGCCCTGGAGTGCTTTGGTCCCTTACCCAAATTGGTGAGGGATTGCGTGGTTGGTCTGTGTTGAGGTTGGAAGGGAGTGCCTGCTGGCCTGGGTGGCTGGTAGCCCTTGGATAATTCACCTGCTGCTGAACTGGCTGCCAGAACCGTGTGCTAAATCATCAGATCCACTTCATTAGGCTCAGGCTAAAATTGTCATTGACTATCTCAATGAATAAAGTTTAGAATCATAACACCATGGAGTGGTTTGGGTTGGAAGGACCTTCAGAATCATCTTGTTGCAACCCCCAGCCATGGGCAGGGACAGCTTCCACTGTCCCAGGCTGCTCCAAGCCCCATCCAGCCTGGCCTTGGACACTGCCAGGGTTCCAGGGGCAGCCACAGCTTCTCTGGGCACCCTGTGCCAGGGCCTCCCCACCCTCACAGGAAAGGATTTCTTCCCTATATCCCATCTAAGCCTGCCCTCTGGCAGCTTAAATCCATCCCACCTTGCCCTCTTAGTACACACCCTTGTCTAAAGTCCCTCTCCAGCTTAAAGAACTTCATCACTGCACTCGTATTTCAAATTTTAGTCACTGCAAACTATGCACAGTAGTTGGCCAGACCATTTTCCAGTAGGAAGCAGTTGCTTCTGTTTGACAGCACAGGGATTTATCACATTTATCTGATTTATCCGATAGGAGCACGTGCCTGGTGCCTGGTCCCAGCAGTGTGTGGGCAGAGGTGCAGTTGGCAGACAGTCCCTGCCTGGTGAGTGGTGCAAATGCTGAAGCACTGAGAGAAAACCATTCCTGCAGAGCAACAGAACTTGCCCAGAAGGATGTTCTGTAGGGCAGCAAGTCAACTGGCAAGTTAGGGGAGGATAAAGATATTTTAAATACGTGTTTTAGACGAGCAACTTGAAAATCTGTGAGAATAATTCTAGAACTGGCTCCTCAACTGTATTTTTCTGGGGGAAATGGAGGACACTAGGCCTGAATCAGGACTGTATTCCTCTTTCTTCTCCTGAAATTCTCTCTCCTCACTGTTTCCTTGTGCACTGTTACAAGAAAGACATCCAGTATCCCGAGACCTCTGACTAACGCTTGAGATGAGTATCTTTTAAATTAAACAGAACTCAGCCTGATCTGTCTCTGTCTTAAATTTCTTAATAGTATGAAATGTACCCTTTAAACAGCCTTAGACCTATGGTTCCCCCTTCTCCCCTTAATCTCAGGTATGATTAGTGCTTAATAGACCTTGAAAAGCACCTTTATTTATAATGGCCACAGGCTGCTCTTGCCTAGATATGATCTCCAATTTTCTGTTTTCCCTTGAAACGAAACCCAAAATAGTGGGACACATACTTGCTCATTATGTTCATATATGCTCCATTTTTTTTCCAGAACCACAGTCTTTGGTGAATGATTTAATACATATAACTTCTTCTAAGCCAAAAACAATGGGCTGCTTTGTTCTGAGCAGCACTGATAACATGATATCTCTTACACAGATACACCAGGGTATCAGGTGCCAAGGGACTCTTTCCATGGAGGAGGACATCTGAATCCAGGACATTTATTCTGCATCTGAGGAGGTGCAGTGAGAGCAAGAGATAGGACTCTCCTACCCCTTACATTTTGCTACAAACAAAAAAAGCTCAGAATCCCACAAAACATCAGTCAAAACTGATTATATGTCCTGTGTTACTTGCTGAAAAACAGGGATAAAAGTACCCAGGACCCAGTGGTTTAAGAAAATCAACCCAAGCAGGCAAAGACCCAAACTGTGATTCCAGCATCATTTCCTGTATTGCAGAAAACCCCGTGGGTCAGAATTCGGATCCAAACCGTGTCAGTTGTGTCTGAGCCTCTCCTCACCAAGCATGTGAGGAGCGATCTCCAAATCCCACAGCCTTTCCCAGACCTTCCTGGCTCTACTCAGACTTGAAAATGAGAGGGCTGAAGCTCTCAGAGCTGGTAGGTGATCCTGGGGGATGAGATAAACAGTCATTACCTTTGATAATGATGGAGAATCCCTGTGATGTGCTAATCACGAAGTAACAGCGCCCACATCGAAATGCCTAATTAAATTTCCTAGGACAGATTACAGTGGGATTACTGGTTTTCTCCACAGTGGCATCAGATCTAATACAACCAGGCAAGGTTCAGATATATTTGCATTGCTAATGCAACTGGGGCTGATTTCTCTTCTATTAACAATAATGTTGCAGTAATGGCTGGAAGTTGTGGTGGAGGCTGCACCACCCTCAGGAGTGGTAAAAGACAGGAAAAATTCTTCAAGCCCAGTGATGCAAGGTGCCTGTTACCAAATCTGGAGAGAGCAGTAATCATCTCCAAGGCCTCTGCCTGGTCACTCAACCAGAAAAGTTTATTGTTTATTATATTGTATAATGCACAAGCTTTAACGTACAATCCCTGCTCACTTGGATTATGTCCTTTTCAGCTGTGCTAATTTTCTCGTAATTAGTATGCCCAGGACTGGGTTCCATTTGTTTTCCACAGTTCCTATCACCTGAATATCTAAGGGCAGATTTAAAATATGAAAAAAGCTCCAGTGGGATGAGAATGCCTATAAAACATGGATTTTCATGCTCATCTTGCTCTCAGCACATTCAAGGTGGTTGCTTTGATTCCCCTTCTCTCCCCCCAGACTCTTCCCAAACACAGCCAGTGTGCTTTTCTTTTCTCCCTGGCCAAATCCTGAAAGGTGACTTAATGTGTGGAGACTCCCCCTCAATCACTGTGTTTTAGGCTTCAATATATGACTCAGTGGATAAATATTCAAAAACAGGGCAATTTCTCAGTGCTGTTTCACTAAGCAAGTCAAGGAGGGTGACAAGGCCAGTGAAGTTTTGATTTCAGATGATCAGCATGGAATGTGGCTGTGCAAAATGGAAGTGGTGAAAAATCACTGGCTGCACAACATATCCAAATTTGCTTAAATATATTTCCTAATTAGAATAATTTGGATTCTCCATAACTGAAAGCTGTTTCAAGTCTTCTCTATTTTTAGATCATTACTGCTATTTCAGAATGTTCTAATATTACATGATTTAAGTCCTTGCAGCAATTACAGTGGTAGGCAAAAATTGCATGGAAAAATGAGGCAATTTAAAATGTGTCATTCGATAAAAATGAATGGAGAAAATAGAAAATATTCACCCACATGTAGTATCTTCTCAAAGGACAACTAGAGAAGCAAACTGGAGAGATTAAAGGAATCTAAAGGTCAAATAATTAATGGCTACAGTAGATTGAAAGGTGAAATAATGGTTAAGAAATGAGAGCTACAAACAGTAAGACAGTGAGAGAAACGTGATGGAAAGCTGTGGAGAATAAGGTTCTTTCACTCCTAGAGTGAAATATCTTCCAGTCCTAGTGTGCCTTATACTTGATGAGATGCTCTCTTGTACTCAATTTTCCTCTTTTAAACACTCTTCTCATAATGATAGCTGTCAGGTTTTGGGGTTTTTTTAACTCTTAGGTAAAATATTTAGAGAATAATTCTATAGATCTCTCTGATGCTTGGTGATATTTTAAATAATAGTAGCTCAGTATCTGAAACCTCAGGTCTGAAATCTCAGTGTCTTCACCACTGGAAACAATGCTGTGAAAACACAGTTTTGTGTCATAAATGTAGTAATTAAAAAATTTAAATTTTTTAATAAATTTAAAATTAAGTAACCTTTAATAATCCAGTGGCTGGCCGTTTTCCTGTGTAAGTTTGTGTATAGATATTTACTTTCTAATTTATATGGTGAGGAAAATGTTCCTTTTTTTTTATTGCTGGTTGCTGATATTTGAGGTATGTGAAGTATTTTTTTGCACTGCTGTTTTAAAAATAATGCTGAAATTATTTACACATAAATTACTGATAAGGCCAAGGATTTTATTTTCACTGCTCACTGAAAAATGCAAAAAATGTGAATCTAACTTTTAGGGCTACCCGCATTATCTGGCAGAGACTAAAAAAACCACAGTCCTCTCCTTTCTTCCCCAAACATATATGAGAAACAGGCCAAGGATGCTGTGGTACAAAGAATTGGACAGATGGGTCCTTATCTGTGCTGTACATCCCAGACCCTGAGTCCTGCTGTGCCTTTGATAATCGTTATTTCTATGATTCATAAAAAATAAAGTCAAACCAATGAAATCAGCTTAAACAGAGGTTAAACTTTGATATTGCTGAACTATGCAAAAAACCCTGTGCGAGTAACTTAATTCACCATATGGGATATAGCTAAGGCAGAGTGAATCCTAAAAGCCTTAAGAAGAATAGGGCAGGGGTTTTTAAAGGGGATCTGCCCCTGAACACACGATGCTGTTTCTCTGGAGATGAGCTCTGAGCTGCAGGAGGTGTGTTGGAAATGCTCCACCTGAGCTGGTTTGCCCCTTTAAGGAGAAAACCCCGAGTTCTGAGGGAATCCGAGCCCTGGTGCAGAGTACAAAGGTTGGGAAAGCTTCACTGTCGTCATTTTTGTTTCTATGCCCAAAGACTGTACCCAATAAATCAGAGATTTTTGTGTGTTGCACTCTTAATGTTCTGGACTGAGACTCTTCAGCTCAGGTTGCAGGCAGAAATGCTCATGATGGGGCTGCTCAGAGTCAAAATCATGGCTTGAATGTGGGATGGAATGATGGATCTTTAACCCACTGGACACAGCATTTTACTCACTAGTTGTTAGCCACTGAGATTAGTGTTTATAATATGAGTTTCTTGATTTCTGTATTTTGATTTCTTTATTACTTTGGCTTTGTTACTCCCTGAGCCATCTCAGCGCCTTCAGCAGGCTTAGTCAGGAGGAAAAGTACTATTTTTTAAGCATAAATGTTTCAAGGACTGAGCCACTTCTTGTCTAAGTAACTTGGGGGCTGTGACTTAAAACTGCCAGTTGTTCGATATTTATCATGGCAGGGACTGCAGTTACCACAGAAATAAATTCTCCCTTTCCACAAGCCTGTCAGTGACGAATAAACACAAATTACGAGCATCACACCTCACATAGCGCTTTATTTTTGCAAAACAGCTTTGGGGACAGAGCAGCTCTTTGCTGGAGTGGCACATTTTTGGGCTTCTGCATTTTATCTGGTGCTGGTTGCTTTCCCAAGTCATTCCTATAAAACAAGGTGAGGGCTAGCGCTCTCTCAGAGGTGCTGAACACCTGATGTGCAGCGCTCTGTGGTTTTCTGGAGATGGGTAACCCCTGCCCTGCTGTTGTCCGCAGATTTTCTGCCAAGCGCCCTCCTTTGGGTCTGAAGGACTCCCCCCAGGTGTTTATCTGCGGATCTGTGGGTGCCGGGGATGCTGTGCGAGCCCTTGCACCTTGCGCGGCCGGGAGGGCAGCAGCAGCCCCAGCACAGCGCCCCGCTGGCCGATCGCTGCCCTGCTGGTGCCGGCAGCTCACACCTACTTCTAACTCCCGGCTTGCCCGGCGAGAGATTAGCGAGGCTGAAAGAAGCATTTGCTCAGTTTCTGCTTTTCTCGGATTGTTTTCTCTTTGAGGACGATTTCCTAAACAATCTTGCTGCTCTTAATGAGCGAAGCCCGGAGTGTTTATTGTAACCTGCTTTGAACTGCTGGCAGCTCCAGAGGAGGGAGGGCTTCGAACAGAGCCTGTCTTGTGCCAAAAAGCGAGCTCTGGGCAGAGCAGGGCCGAGGTACAGGAGCAGGGCAGCGTTAATAAAAACACTGCAAATGAAACGTTAGCGCGGGGTGGTGAAAGAGCTCAATTTTATTTTGTTTTCACACATTAGGTTTTGCTTAAAGCAGACAAGTACCAGGGAGAGCGTTCTGAAAAGAGGCTTTGTATAGGAGCTGGGGCTCTATCCATCAGATTTGTCATTTCAGGAATGCAGCCAGATGTATTGACTTACTAGCAATTGCATTGGTGCCATCTGGCCTGCTGGAGGCTCTATTAAAGATGGAAAAAACTGAACAGAAAGAAATGAAATTTGTTCATCACGCCATTACCCTAGCTGCTTATTTAAAGAGGGAAAAAATGTAACTTCTTGGCAGGGGGTATGCTGTTTGAAAATAAAATAGGAGGTCTTAAGGACCACAAGTTTCAAAACCGAGCACTGATGTTTATACGCAGATCTGAAAGCTGCGCCTCACTGTTGTCATTTTGTGTATTTTTTTAAATGGAAAAATGCTTTCAAATCCTACTGTTCCGAGTCATGGAGCAAAAAACTCCTGGAGACCCCTGCCTGGTCTGCTGCAGCCTTTATCCTTGCTCACTCTCAGTCCTGCCCAAACCAGTTCAGCTGTCTGAATTGCCTCCTCCTCTCAGGAACTGAGTTTGTAGGTGCTGTGCTTCCTATTGCTGTTCCAGGAACATTTTTATCATTTCTTTTCAGGCTTATCAACATCACTCTCTGAGCAGAACTGCTGTTCCTAGTATAGCAGTAGTAATAATACATTCCTTAATACTGAAGCTCCTAAATGTACTTAATTTAATTAATAAATCAAATAAACCCGTGTTCCAACTCCTTCCTTGCATTTAATTTAGGAGAACTGTTTTTTTCTTAATATTTTTAGGGTCAGGGCTAATGTAAACATTTATTGACACTATAAGAATTTTCTCAGTGTAGAAAAATATTTTATGGCTGTAGGGTAAGAAATGTTCACTAGTCTTACTGGGGTATAATTTTAAAGATGCCTTTATTCATATTGAATTCTACAATTAGTCTTCCTGAATCAGTGCCATCTTCTTGGGAAATAATTCCATTCATTTCACAGAATAAAACTACGGGTCTGAACCACCTCCCACCAGAGCTAATGGAATTTGGGCTGACTCCTATAAGAGCCCATGAAGCAATTCCTACGTATTTTCAACTTTCAGCCTTTGTTGAAGGATAGAAGAAAGATTTAATCACTGAAAAGTAATTATACGTAGTTTTATATATAGTTTTCAATACTCTTTCATGGACATACTAGTTCATTTACTGTCGCAATAAAAGTTGTTTACAACTACTGACAAGAATGATGAAACAAAGGACCAGAGTCTTTTTTTAAAAAGAAATATTTTTCAGTTCTGCTCTGTTCTCTTCACTTCTTTTGTTTTCACCATTTAAGATAGAAAGCTCTCGAGGGCAAGGAAGCGGAACTTTGTAAAATGTTGAACTACTTGTGGGTGAAGTCAGTGTTTTAGCACTCCCAAACACATGTGTTAGAAGAATACATGATAGTTTTAGGATTTCTACAACCATGAAACCTCCACTATAGCACTGCCAGGGTCTTCACTGTGGGTTTTTTTTTTTTCCAACAAGATGAGAAAAGCTGGCACTAATACTGGAAAAGTCAACAGTGACTAAATACCCTTAAAGGAAGATGTAATGTTCTTACTCATCTTACAAGTCATGGAGCTGTGTGAAAAAAGACCCAGTTCAGCCGTCATTAAAGGTCAGGATAAAGATTTCTGTCCACTACAGTGCAGTCTGATTTGTTCCTGCCAGGAGAGCAGGGAGCAGCCTCACCTGGGCAGGAGCATGAGCTGGTACCACGCTGTGCTCTCGTGTCTGTAGCCACAGAAAGCCCCGAGCTCACTCAAGGGTGCTCCGAAATGGGACTGAACTGGAAAACCCCCAGCGCCTGGACCAGCTCAAGTAGGCTCCATCTGAGTTTGGGAGAGTGTCTGTGACATCTGACAGCCCCTGCTTGTGTTCTGGGCTGATAAAAACCCATCTCCCTGCAGTGGGACAGGGCAGCCCAGCCCGAGCCCATACAGTGGATTTGGGATTGCCCTGAGCAGCTGCTGCTTCTGAATGTCTGCTGAGGAGCACAGAGAGGGTTTGTTGCCACTTGACTTTTAGTAATTTTCAATGTTCTGGAAATTATTTTAAATAAGGTTGAGCGCTTTTCTTCCCATCCCCCGAAAAATCAGTATTTCTGGTAGCAATGTCTGGATTATTCCCCCCAAGGATTAATTAAAGGGCTTAATCTCTGTGCCTTTTATTTTGTAAATTCAGAATGTTGACATTATTATTGTTAGCAGTAATCTCATGATCCCAAGCAGGAAGGAGGGAGGGCTCAAGCATATGACACATAGGACAAAGTGCTCCTCTGGCCAGGAACCGCACACTGAGCGGAACAGCGAGGGGACACAACATTCTGGGAAAAGGAAAACACTGCCATTTCTCTGCAGGGAGCCTCTGCCCATGCAGAGGCTGCCACCAGACGTTGGCAGCCCTGCCAGGAACAGAAACCCTCCCAAAAACTGTGGTTAAGTTTTGAGGGAAAGAGGGCAGAGAGTAAGCTTGAAAGTTTAAAGAACAAACGGGAAGGGTGGCAGGAGGAACTGTCAGATTTACATTGCAGAAGAGGTTGCAAAGACTAGAAGTAGGAAGAATAAACAAATTAACAAACAGTGCTAAATAAATACAGGCAACTAAATATATTGCTGAGAGCAGTGTAAGTGTTAAGTCTTCCACCATTTTTATCATTCATTTAACATATTTTATGTGTTATATACCTGCACAAATGGAAACACCTTCTCTGTGTTTTTTAGCAGTGCAGCATCCATAAGATATAGTAAGACTTGTAACAAGGGTAAGGGAAGGCAGGAAAACTTTTATTCCTTACTGTCTAGAGTGGTTTATTGTTTGATTTCTTTTTTAGTGCACTTTTAACACCCAGTAACAGAGGGTGAGAGCTGCTGGTGCTCAGAAGGCACAGATTCCATCTTATCTGGTATTAGATAGGATTTAAACCTGGGCTTGGAAAAGTTCATTGTACACCAGAAAATTTAAGAGCAGACCATGTGGAAAAAGATCTAGAAAACCTGACACAGCACACGTCCATATGTAAATATTTTAACCAAACCGTGTTTTAGTAGCCTTGGACCACTCTGAAATCAGTGGATATTTTCTCCATGTATATGAGACCAGTGTTTTGTCAGTCTGCTTTTCATTAACGTAAACAGGCTAGGAGTAGTGACAGAGGTAGTGACAAAAGGTGTATTTATGGTAAATAATGGACTGGCAAAGGGGAGAACTGTGCAAGGGACAACTTCCATGTGTACTTTTTGGTGATGCATGACCTACCCTTAGTCCGCAGGTCTTTTATCATCTCTGCATGAAAGAAACATGTTTTAACCAAGCTCACGTGGACTTGATAGCTCTATCTTTTCAGCCTGTTCTGCAGTACTCCCCAGTGGGCTGATAATAATATGTAGCCAACCACTTTTAGGCCATTGTTGGGTCAAACTGGAAAAAATAGAGTCGTTTGCAAAACTTGAAACCCCTGCATAGGTGACAAGAGAAAAAAGAAAGTGCGAGTCCAGGCAAAATCCTGGAGGTGGCCAGCAGGTTTGGTGGAAATCTGAGGGGGATTGAATGCTTCATTCAAAGAGGGTCTCTGCACAGACTTGCTGACAGCCTGCACTGTTTCTGCTTTTCCTGTTGGGAGTCTGCGCTTTCGGGGAGAATCCTGCTGCCTGTAGAGGTATGTCCTAGTCAGAAACTTTAAACCATTGTGTAGAGGAGGATAAAACAAAATTCAGCTGATTTATTTCTGAAACTCCCCTGGAAATGAATCCCATGGGGTCGGTGAGGAGAAGGTCCTGGTGTCACCCTGCTCTGTGTGAAAATTGTGCCATTTCAGCTCACCAGGATTTTGTTCCTTGGGGGAATGAAGATGCAGTCCTTTGACAATATGTTTTTTTCAAGTCCAGATTTTCAATATGAAACATTCACTTTGTGTATTAGGATTAAAATTAATAATTCCCACCTTAATGAGAAATTGATGCAAGATCTGCCACTTCTGGCAAAAACAGGCCCTGATAAAAGAAATGGCTGCTGTTGTCTTTCTCCTTTCTGAAGTTCAAGTTCCTATGCTCTTATGTGGTTTATTGTGCTTAAGTGATGTACTCAATTTATTTTTTAAAGATGTTGTTGCTTGTTTTTTTTTTTCCAATTAACTGACCACTCTGCCAAGTGCATTTAATGCTCACTGACAGTAGTACTTTGAATTTCAGGAAATCACGTTACTCTCATTCTTATGCTATACCTTTTCCCCACTCCAGAATGCCTGTATTAAGCACAAAGGCAACCTGGCTTTTGCAATTAAAAGAAAAGTAATTTGATGATGCACACACAGAGCAGTGGGGCACGTGTGTGTGCACACAAACTCTGGAGTATCACATGGAAGCTCTTAATGAAACCCTTATGATAGGGATAACACTCCGGTTACAAATGCCACAGCTTATCTGGTATGTGTGGTAGGTGATAATAACTCTGCCATTCAGTCAGGGTAGGAAAGCAATTTTGGTAAACATAATACTTGAAAGCAATTTTCAAATTATTCCCTGATTTCTAGTGCATCGTAATCTCCGAAAGAGTTGGGTTATTTTTCAGATCCCATTTCCAGTTGGTGTTGTTGGATTTTAAGCATTAGTGCCACATTGCTTGCCACCTCAAAGCCCTCAGTGTCAGCATGTGATACTTCAGAGGGTTGCAGTGACAAGGTTCTTGTTTTCTGGGCAAACCCTGAAGCAGAGTGCTCCTTACGCTGGGTACAGAAACATGACATGGAAAACAGGGACAGATCAACTATGGCGTGGATTCAAACACAGCACAAATCAGCTCCTCTGCACTGAAAGCCTTTAAGGATTTTCTGAATGACAAGAGAACTGCTGAACATGCAAATGGGCTGCTCTTGAGGCCAGTGCAAAACCTGGCCATTCCTGTTTGGCCTTTCCTCCTAAAATTTAGAGCTTCCTGGAAGATGGAGAAATTGCATCTTTCCTACTAATCATGCTACAACTGTGCTTCTACATTTTCCAAAGTTTGCTATATAGTTAAGGAGAAGAATCATGTCCCTGCATCACTTTACTTTTCTCTATCCTCTGTGCACTTTTTGCCCATGGGCAGGGAATAGTAGTCCTTAACCCCTAAGTATGGTGGGGAGTGCTGCTCAGCCCTTCCCTCCTGCTCAGGTACCCACAGGGACAGTCCAGCCTTCCACTGGTGCAGTTACAGTGCTGGACATGAGCAGAACAGTATCAATAGCATTCTAAAATGCACAGTTTTACTATCCTGCCATAAAGGCCTTACACTATCGAAACTCTTCTTTAACCGTGCCAGGAAAATAATTGAAAGCATGTTTAGCTGTATGGATGTAGGAACCTACAGGAATTTTGTTGGTCTTGTGGTTAGCTAAGGAAAGATGTGGAGAGACATTTAAACCAAGAGTTTCTACAAGCCATATATTCATGTCCCTGAAATTTGAGAGAATACATTTGACAGCACACTCACTTTAAAATCTGGGTATGAGGTTCTTTAGGATTGTTCTTGTGTGCCTTTGTCTGCCTCAGTAATTTTTTTTGGAGAGAGTTTTGGTCACTGTTCAGAGATTTTTCAGGGAAGGCAACTTAGACTTGTTCAAGGTTGGTGCATTTCGAACTTGACCACAATTAAATGCTTTTCAGGTGATCTTTCAGCTTAGCTGAGCTCTTTTTTCCCAAGCAGAATCTCTCTGAATGTTGCAGTTAAAGCAAACTTTCCATTCAGATCAAAGTGTAAAGGCTGGCCCTGTGTTATCACCTGACAACATTATCGTTGGGAATATTAAGCTGTCAGCAGCAGATCTGAAGGAATCACTTTTCCAGTCTGCAGTGAATTATAGAGGATGGGAATCCATCACACATAAAAGTCTTTCCATTTTCTAAGACTGTATCTAATTCTAATAGTTTCAATCTGACCTCAGACTGGATTTTTCTCTTGTTTTAAACCATGATCAAGAGACCTTCTGAGAGCTTAGCTACAAGGTTTGTAACCATGCAGCTCATTTGTGTACGTATTTACGTTGTTTTTAAGATGCATTTAAATCTGCATGTGCCAAGCCTGTGTGTGGAGCCAGTGGTGAATTTCTGCTGAAAAACCTTTCCCTGCTCTGTTCTATTTCTTCCCATTTCCTGTTGCATTCCTGATTAATATGTTGTTTGCGTGGCTTTGTGCTAACACACACATCATGTGGGACTGAGTGTGGGTCAGTGTCAAGTGGGACAGGATTAGGATGTGGGAGGCTGCTGGCATTAATGCTTAGCAAGTAGGATTAGGATAAAGCTGTAATTGAACAGTTCAACGAACCTGGGATTCATCAAGAGATTTGCAAAAGCACATTATAGTGGTCAATGAAGGGAAGTTTTAAACTATCGAGGCAGCATAGTTTTGCAAAGCTCCAATTGCAGAGTGGCAGGGTTAAGCATTTCTCTCGTCTTGCGTGTACAAATGTGAGACTCTTTGCTGGTTTTGGCATCCCAGTCTGTGTTTCTCAGGGCTCAGAGATAGTGGGACAATGAGAAATGAAAAAGTGTTTTGTCTAAGAGAGTTCAAAAAAGGGCAAAGATACCATAGTGTTTGATGCAATCTCATTAGACACACATAATCTGAATTTGAAGGGAGTTGGAAGTGATAAAAAAAGCAAAAAAAAAACTTTCAAAGGACTTTTAAAGAATGACTCCAGCAATTTACTATTTGCAGCCACATAATTTCACATATTTCTCTAAGCCTGCCAGGTTTTGGACTAGGGAGGTAACACTGGCCACGGCAGGAACCTCAAAACGCACCCGTGGAACTCAGGCTTTGTGGAGGTCCCCTGGGCAGGGCTGATGTGTGACACTGCACTGTAGAGAGGGTCCTCTCAGCCTTGACAGTCCACCCCAAAACTGTCATGGGGGATACTGTTGAAAAGCCCACAGTGCTGATAAATCCCTAAAACTCCATCCTGATTGCACCTAAATCTGCATTCCAGCCACCACGTTAGTACAGAGAGAGACATTTCATTGTGTAACTCCTCTTGGCTGTGCTCAAGTTTTAAAATTTTTTTTTTTAATGGGAACAAAATAATAGCTTTTGATGACATCATAGCCGTGGCTGAGATTAACCCTGCTCCCCTGCGGGGTGTTGGTGGGGTTTTTGCTCCATCAGCTCCAGGGATGTGTATATTTGTGCTGTGCTGGCAGCAGGCCAGGTCCTATGATTGTTTTATTGGGTGTCCACTGTTATTAAGCCCCTCTGTGTTTTTTCCCCTTTCACTCTTTACTTCTGAACTGCTTTTCTGTAACCAATTTGCATTACTTTATGTTAAATTTCACGTGCCATGTGTCAGCTGAATTAAACATCAGATCTAAAGATTCGAAGTCCTTTGAATTCTTCTTGGTGGCTATGCTGTATTTACTGTTCACTCACTCGTGTGTGATCAAGGAATTTAACAAGTTTTCAACCGTTTTTCATGTCTGAGGAGATCTGTGCACAGTATAGATTAAAAAAAAAAATCTGTAAAGCTCCAAAAAGGGAATATTTAGGGATAACTGGCAATACGATTTATACCGTGCTTTATAACAATCCTCTTGTGTTCTGGCCTTTATGCGCAATCAGCAATTGCATTATTCTGCTGATTTATGAGGACAAAAAAGTCCATTCTTTATGTCTGTGAAATGCATAGCAGAAAGAAGTCTTGATGTTGTCTCAGGAGAGCCAGAGGGGCACTGAAATATATAGATCATTAATAAATTATCGTCGTAATAATGTCAAGTTGCTACACACCAGTCTCCATGAAATCCAGAATGGGTTTGAGGTTGTAAAAATATGTATCTTTTCTTAAAGCCTTCAAATACTTTTGCTGTGGTTTATATTATAATTTAACCACGTCGATGCAGTTCTATGGCTCAGTAAAAATAATATAATGATGTGGGCTGTATCCCAGCCCCAGAAAGTTTGAATTTCTAAAGATTCAGCAATATCACCGAATCTGACATCTTACTTTTCATCGGTTCTCTGGAGTCCTGTATGGGCCACCCAAGAAGTTGCCCAAATTTTTGTCTGAGGTTTTTCTCAGCTGCTTTTTCTTGGGAGTAAAATAGGTGTGTTGAGTATGATTCCCTTCTTTATTTTTGACATGTTTCCCTAAATCAGAGACAACAGAGAGAGCCATGAACGACTTTCTCCTGCTCTTCCATCCAGCTGAAGTCAGCAGAGTAAAGATGGTGCGAGGAGGGTCAGAGTCAGGTTCTCAGTCACGATAAATTTCCTTATGCTGGTGGCAGTATGCTCAGAATGCTTTGAAGTGCTGGTTTGTCAGAGTTCACAACAGTTCATTTCAGCTCCAAATAAAATATTATCTGACTTTGCTGGCTTTGCTGCACCAGGCGAGGTAACAGTAGAGCTGTTCTAAGTCCTTTTACGAATCCAGTTTTCTTACACTGGTTTCTTTATTGGAATTCATACAGAGCTTTCTTTAAACACAGCTTTGCACTGAAGAAAAACAAAAGAGTGTTTATACAAGACAATAGGGCAGACATCATTTACTGTATAGGGTTGATTTGGAGTTTACGCAGCTAAGACAAAGGGAAATGAACACCCCCATGTGGTCTAACCTCTGCAAGAGTGTAGCTTTGTTATTTTAAGGCTTGAAACGCCATACCTTTTAAAGTTTGAATTATTGAGGAATATATTCTACAGCATGTACTTTGTTCTGCAGAACACAGGCACAATAGTTTCCTTATGGATTTTAATTCAGAATGCACTCAAAGCAAGACAACGTCCACCTTTTCTGATGCAGTTTTCAACGTAGCATAAATGTATTTATCCCAGTTCTGAGGCTTAAAGAACTTTCAGCACCTGATTTTTTCAATACTTTTCTTTTTTTTTCCGGGTCTAACAATGTCAGCACTGAGGCTTAAAATAAGCCCAGTTGCTGAACAGAATCCCTTAAATATTCAATCTTTAATTCTGATGTCTCTATCTTCTTTCCTTCTCATTGTCTGCTGTGTGAAATTCTGAGTGAAATAGTCCCTTGGGGCTCTTCCGGAGATGATGGACCTGTGTGCAAGAAAGGNGTGCAAGAAAGGGTGAGGACAATGAGGAATTTCAGGACCTGTGCACATGGAGGGATCCAACAGATTGTAGCTTTTTCAATTTTATCTTACAATTCCACGTTGCTTTGAGGTGAAGAAATAATATTCTAAGATAACAGGTTAAAGCGAAGAAAATTGTAAACAAAACTGTTTATTAGTAAGATAAAAAGAAAATTTTCCCTTAATACATTAGTGGCTGCAAAAATTATATCTGACTCCACAGTTCTATATATGAGACCATCAGGCAGCCTGAAAAAACTGACCTCAGTACAA
>VYZQ01010969.1:0-15891 GCA_013400655.1 Mystacornis crossleyi
TCGCACCTGAAGGAGGCTCAGTTTGGGAGAAAACCAGTGGATGAATATATAGGTCAGCTGAATACATAGGTCCCAGAGATGAGACCGAGGTGGTAAAACTGCAAGCAAGTCTCTTCGCATCGTAGTAAGATAGATAGGCAGGCGGCGGGCGGGTGGGTGCGTGGAGGGATGAATGAAACCCAGGGCTCAAAAGTTAATTTCAAATAAGATGTCACATATAAATCTTTGAAGAAGCAGCCCTAGCAGAAAGAGCGCCTGCACCGGAGGGCCCCAGCCCCGCCGCCGGGCGGACGGGCAGCGGCTGAGGGCAGGCAGGGCCGGGCAGGGCAGGCAGCGCCCGCGGGCACAGGCACGCACTTTCCGCCTTGGCTTCCGCGCCACCGACGGCAGCGGCGGGCGGTGCGGGGCCCCCACCGCGCCTCCTGCTCCGCGAGGGGCGGAGGCATTGCGGGATGCTCGCCCTCCCCCGCAGAGTCCCTTTCCGCCTGCTGGCTTAAGATGCAACTTTGAGGCGGACTCAGGGCGGTGTTTCCGCGGGCAGAGGGGGCCAGGGAGCCCGCTGTCTGCACGGTGCGGATTTATGGCCGTGTCGGCAGCCAAACCCTGCTCGGGAGCTCGCCGTGGCTGGTCGTCCAGGGACAGCTGCACATGCAAAATCTGCTTCCCAAAGTGGAGTCACAGCCCCTCTGGGAAAGCAGGCGTCCTCCTTCGAACTGCATTTTAACTCCTTCAGCCTGCTTACCTAAGTGTACCAAAGCATCTCTAACTCTGGGGGAAAAGTGGTTAAACACTTCTTTTGGTTTTGTTGTTGTTGTTTTTTTGGGGGGTTTTTTGTGTGTTTTTATTTTAATATAAAATTAAAATTTATCAGGCAGTCGGGGATAGGGGGAATTACTTTTAAAAAATTGATGTCATAAGACGTTAATCACTGTAAAGACTGAAGCATTTAAAAGGCTTTATATAAAAATTAATTTAATAATTTTTTTAAAGGCACTCGGCCCTGGTACGTTGAAGATAAATTGTAACTTCCCACTGATATCCACAAGCGAGCCATAAAAGCATCCAAAGTGCCTCCTTGGGTGAGAATGCCGACCGACTCTGACGCTCACACGGGCTGTAACACGGAGCGGGTCCCGGTGCGGGGACAAACCGCCTCGAGCCCGCGTCCAGCAGCGGGAGCAGACGGCTCATGCTGCAAACACGGACGTGCGGAGAGGGTTCTTTATCCCTCTCCCGGAGGGAAGAAAGAAATTTAAAACTGTGAGGCTGAGATAAAAGATGGAAGATAAGTGTGTATGATTTTGATTTGATTTTTTTGGTTGTGTTGTTTTTTTTTTTTTTAACTTTATTTTTAAAAAGGCGTTCCTTGACAAGAGGATAACATGTCAACATGAACACATCTTTTTACAGGCTGTGCGGAAAGAAGACGAGGCGCCGATATGCATAACTTAGCCCTTGATTATGGTCATTATATAAACCGAATTACTAACAAAAGTTTGTTTGGTAACTAATTATAGCTCACTAAATCTCTGCCTCTCTTCACTTCAGCATAATGTATACAAACTTTTGTACACGCGGATCAGAATAAAACAAAGTGTTGACAGCATCCAGCAGTGGAAATTCACTTACACAAGATTTTTTTTTCACTGAAGTGTTGACAATAAACATTTAATGAAGGCAGAGACTTGGATGTCTCCAGACAGTGTCAGAATACTTTAAACAGACCATTAGCATGGCTTCTTCTACTTCAAACAGAGCACACTATACCATAACATTATAAAAATACGAAGTATGAAACAAATAATCTGTTTATACAGATATTTTAAGCTGTTTTCACCAGCTCTGACATCCCCTGTATTTAGTAACAGAAACTTACTCATTTCAGATTACTCGCGCTTAAAAAATGTTAAATACAGTTAATGCAATATTAATCGCCCTTTGGTGATATAAAATGCAATATTTTCAGGCAGCTATTGAGCTTTTCTAGAGGAAGAGCTGATGAAAACAGTCACAGCTGAATAGTGGAGAGAAAAAAGCTCTGTATTTATTGCTTTTGTTTGGCTTTTGGCTACAGAGACAGGAACATTCTAATGGGGTAAGGACATTTATTTTATCTGCAATCTATTGCTGCTAGAGCAGGAGTGGCAGATGGGGTTTGGTGTTATATTCACAGAGTAATTTAGAGCAAATCCTAATAACTAATAATGATTTATGTTAATTTCAATCACTTATGTGACTTTATTAAAGCACTGCTGTAAGAGGAATAGAAGGGGAGGGGGTGAGAGGAGAGACTGGAGAGAAACAAGCTGTGTCTGTCTGAAACCGAACTGCATGCTTGAAAGGTTGTTGTGGTGGGCTCCAGCGAAATTTCTGACGCGAGCAAGCAGGTTTTGCTTTTGAGACTCTCTATCGTCGGCGCTAATTTCTTAAAAGAAAAGCCCCGTGTAGAAATTCCGGCCACCGGCGAGAGGCGAAGCAGAATAGACAGGGAGCAAGAGAAGAGGAGAGCGTTCGAGGGAGACTCGTGTTATGCAAAATGTATTGATTGTGTGTGAAGAATCTGCGATGCTGATGTGCTCGGCTCCCGAAAGAATAGAGGAGGCTACTGGCGAAATAGCTAAGAAAGCCCCAAATGTACACACAAGATACAAAACTTTTATTCCAGGCTGCTTCAGCGTGGTGGAGAGCTACGGTTCTCTACTCACGTTGCATCGGCTTTACTCCTCCCTGAAAACCTCTAAGAGGCTTTACCCCACGGGATTTTATATTCTCTTTAGGGAAAAAGAAAATAATTATAATAAAAAAGCAGCTATGGCAATGACCCGTTCGTATTTTCTCCCCTACTCTTCAGTTTCATTAGCAAGTGCTAATACTGAAATGTGCACAGACATAAACACAGGGGCACACGTCGCCATGTGTGCACTGAAAGAAGAGATATTTGTGAAAGCCGGGAAATCTCAAAACAGCTAGCGCAGCTCTGCATAGGGTCGGTTTGATGTAAGAGAGAGGAGTACTTACAGGATTTTGAAAGGGGGGCTGCTGTTCGCTTCTGGCAATTTACTTTCCCAGGTACCTTTATGCGCTTTTCTGCCTTAAGGCATGCAGTCTGAAAGTAAAACAACATCAAAGCTGCTTATTAGCACTATTTTCCTGAAATCAGAAGATGAAGCTACCTGGAACGTTTAATCTGGTGTTAGCATTTATTTCCCAACAAAACAGGCAGCACAAAGTTAACAAGAGTCGGGGCAGTTATCTACAGGACACTAAAAGGCAAAGTGCAGGGAGTGATGTATGTTTCTGTCAGAACCCTTGAAATGGATTAAATAAACCTCAGGTTTCGCTGCATTCTAAACCACCCTTTTGTCTAGTATAATTCCTCCTTCCAAACACCACGGCTGGGAATAACCTCTCTCCCACACCGCCAGGTGCATTAAGTGCGAGTTTCCTAACTTTTGGATCATTTGCAGAAAAGTCTTTTCTGCACTTCAAGTTGGCACTGCATTTTATACGCATCGGATTCCACAGAAGGCAATTTTTGTGTACTCTGTGGTAAAGGAGTTATATACCTACCAACATTTTTTCTAACCTAGAATTAAAAAAAAAAAAAAACAGAAAAACAAGAAACGAAATNAAGAAAAGAAAGGAAATAGAGAGAGAGAGAAAAGAAAGGAGAGAAATCCCTAGATAATGTACAAGGAGTAATGTCGATGTTGCTTTCCACCTCTTCGTTTGAAAGCGGCGCAGGACTTTCAAATCCGCCTGGGCGTGCACGCCTGCTTTTTGAACTCTACCACTGCGGAGACGCCGCGGGCGGGCTGCGCGCAGGCGGAGCGGGGACTGCGCGCAGGCGGAGCGGGGACTGCGCGCAGGCGGAGCGTCGGGCGGAGCGGAGCGGAGGCGCTTCAGCACCACAGAGAGCTCCGCAGGGCCGCGGCGGGCGGCGCGGGGCGAGGGGCGGCTGTCTGTCTGCCTGACTCTCCCTCTGTCCGTCTGTGGCTGCACAGAAGCCTGTAATATGTTAATGGCCGTAGGGTATGCCCGAGGTACCATCTCAAGCTGCTTCGCACACCATATGTCAGGCCGTTAGCCACATGGATCTATTAATCAAAGGGGGAGAGAGGGAAGAGGGGAGAGGCGGGGAGGGGGGGAAGGGAGCTTTTCATACCCCTCCCTGTGTTGCTGTACTTTCTCCTTTCATTTCTCTCACATATAAAGACCCGGAGTACCTCGAATAGGCAGCTGTAATTCTCTTTTGATCTGCTCTTTTATACCCTCGGTGTAACCAGCTCGGGTCAGTCGGTAGCGATATTTGAGGCAGGAGGGGGGAATGTGTCTCGTTTCCCCCGGCAAAGGATTTGGTTTTAAAGTGCAGCTCAACTTCTGTGACAAAGGGGGTCTCTGTCCGCCCCTTCAGCCATCTCCTTGCAGAGGGTGTGTCTGAGGAGAAGCCTTTTTCTAGCGAATCAAGCATCATCTACCCCGCAGGCAGCCAGAGTTCTGGCCATCCTTACCACTTTTACATCTGCCCTGTTACCTATTGCCTCACATCATTTCTTCAAGCAAGGTTTGTCCCACGTGAGATCCACAAAAGTATTGGATCCACAAAATTATCGGGAGAAGGAGAGGAAGAAGTCTATGTAGGAGAGTGGTGTAAAAGCCCTTGTGCACGTGAATTTTTCATGCAGCCCTCAGAGCGTGCTCACGTAAACTTCTGCCTTTCAGGCTCAGCGCCCGAGAAGATGCACGGGCTCTCAGGTCTGGTTTCTACTCTTTCTTTGGAGGACAAGGTTTTGGGGGGGGACTTCGTCTTCAGGGTAAGAATGAACATGCTCACACGGGCTCCTCCTGGACCTCGTTTGCCAGTCTGTAGGTGACACTTTGGGGCATAGCCCTGGCAATAGACACTCCCGACTAATTCCGAGACCACTGGATTTTTTTTTCTTTTCACGATGAACGAGAGGGAGCATTGAAGAGACAGACCTTTCGTTCAGGTACCTGCTGCATAAAGTTTTGAAATTTTAGTTTATTATAAAAGCAGCAGCTCAGGAAAACGGCTCAGGAAAGTTACTGAGTGGTGCAGGAGGGGAGGGCAGGATCATTTCAGTGTGCCAGGATCCTGCAGCAGTGACCGTGTGGGTGGATGGGGCAGGTTCCCTACCCCTGATCTCCAGGTCAAGTGACACGCATCTGTGTGATGCAAATGATGGAAAATACCCGAAGAAGAGGAAAGGATGCAGGCTACAGCTAATACAATGATAAGCTCTTGGTTTTTTGCAAATTTATATTTAAAAAAACCACACAGGATCCTCTAGCTGGTTGAAATTCCCTCTGTTGGTACAGAGTATCACAGAGAGGCAAGTTAGAGGGAAGAGGCGCTTGAGACTATGTCTGAAATTGCGGACACAGGATAGTAACCCCACTGATATGTATTATATGGTACAGTGCATAGGTTATGTTGGTCAGTCTTAAAGACTTACTTTCGCCTTATTTTCTAACATTTTTCCTCTTTCTGTGTCTGGAAAAATAATGAGTGCATCTGTGCTTATATGTAAAGCTGGCACCCATCTTGCAGAACATTTGCTTTAGCACGGATTGCATTAAACCTGCAAAAATATGAATGCCTTTCAAAGCAATACTTTACATAAAGACGGAGTTAAATACATGGGATGAGAGTCAGTTGATTCTGCATTTCCACCTAGCAAAGAGGCTCTTATTACCTTTAAATTTTGGTGCACACACCACCCATCATTTTCTTCCTCTATTTAAAAGGTAACCCATATATCTGTCGTTTTAGGTTTCCAAAGACTCGTAACTTAATTCCTTCAGGCTATTCATCAGCACAGTAATTAAACTAGCAAATGGATGTAAATAAAGTGAAATTGGTTTCATGACAGATGAGCCAAAGAGGCCTCTGACATGAAACAAACCAGGACAATAATTATTTCTGCACGGGGCTATATGAGGAACTCCATCTGGATTTATTAGGTGCTGCAAGTTATTTGCTGGGAGAAGGCAAGACAGGAAGACTCACTTTAATTTGACGGGATTTTTTTTTTCCCTTTTTGCATCCTAAGTAGGTTAGAGAGATAAAAAATCTGGAATTGACTTTGGCAATACTCTGAGACGCCTCTACCCAATGTAAAAACACGGCAGAGAAAATAGGTAGTGCAGGAAAGGCTTATTAAACAATTTCTTCCCAAATGCTTAATAGAAGAAAATGTACTTATAAACACTCTTCTCGAACTGTCCCCTTTTAAAAAACAATCCAGACCACCGTGACAGCCAGTGTGTACTTCTCTTGTCTACAAATATGCACACGAAACAGTGGAGGCAATAGAAAGAAGGCAAATTTGCAGAACTTGGGAATCCTGAAGAGCTTCTCTTAAAAAATAAATAAATTATAATCTCGGCTAAATGGTGTCTGTTAAGACCACCCCACTTCCTCTTCTTTGCCAAGGAAAAGTTTATTGGTGCGGAGAAGAGGAGAGAAGAGAAAAGGGCTGTGAAAGGGAGGGTATGGATTCTGCAAGGCTCAACTGTAATTGGAGCCATCAGGTCCAGCTTGGAGTGGAAGTAATATACAGAATAAATAAAAAAAGGGCTCTCACAGCAGGTGCAGATTAGTCCCTTTTCCCCTGAAAAGATTAGAAACTGACTGCTTTATGCTTAAACGTACTCTCAATTATTTAAGCGCCCCTTCGTGATTAGCAAGTAAAAGTAACGCTCCAAAGCGCTGAAGAAATGAAGCAAGAATAACATCGCTTTCGCCCAGCTCACGCAGGCTTTCCAGCACACGGCTTGCTCCCTGCCGGCTGGCAACTCTCAGACCGGGGAACTCGCTTAGACACACACACCTGTAGGGTGGGGAGGCGGGAGGGGGAGAAGGAGGGAGGGAGGGGAAAAGGAGGGAGAGGGTAGGTTCAGCGTGGTAAAAATTCCGCTGTCGAGGCTGTGCAGGCTACAGCCCAACCTGGTTTCACAGGCGATTTGGACCCGTGGACAGATTTTCACAGGAATGCTGAACCCTCAAAATCTTTTACACTGGGAAGGGGAAAAATAACCCCAGTCTCACACCAAAATCCCAAACACAACCCTCCCCCACCCCCACCCCCTCCCCAGGCATTCTCTTTGAATGGGCTGGAAATGAACCGCGGACGCCTGTGTTTGCACACGGCAGTTTGATCAGAGTTCACATCTTTCTGCAATCAAATCAGAGGCGTTTTTCACCCTTCCTCATGGAGGGGACTGTGATAGCTGCAAAGCCGAGGAGAGACCCTAAAGGGACTGAAATCCCCTTATGTCTGAAGCTGTCCCTTTTAACACACACCAGACTAATTATTTAAAAGTTCTTGTAAAATTAGAAGACATAGCCCAGTCCTTTAATTAGAATACACTGTGAATAGGGATAGCATATGGAGGGGAATGTCAAGAAGAGGGTGCCAGGGGCAGATCCTAGGAAATCTGTATTCATTTCTGCCTCCTATTTGTTCAGTAATCTCTACCATCATAACTAAATCTTGGAGCACTGATGTAGTTCGAGTTGTTGTTGACTCAACGTCAAAATTCAATCACTGGGGGTTTTGCATCAGCCGGGCCACTTATTTGTCTAATAAATCCGTCATTTTGTAAGAAAAATATTTGAGCAGCCGTACTTGACCTCTTGGTGTCCACAAGCCACATTTATTTCTACCAGTTTACAAATGCAAAATGGAGATGATCATCTTAATGCCTCGAGGTACTGTGTTGATTTCTGATTGGATTTTAGATGGAAATGTCTATTTTAAATACCCCGTGATTAAATTGTACATATAATAGAATTCATGCCTCTTCAAATGAAATCGTGATTTGCAAATCCCGAATTTATTTTAAAGGAAATATTGTTTAAGAAAAATTGTTTTCCTAAATGATTTGTGACACACCCCCCGCTGTAAGATTTTACTATACCCGGGCATCTTTCACGCTGAAAAACTTATTTTGACCCTGGAGCGTTCGTATGTGATGCAAAGGTGTCAGATAGGGTGGGGTGGAAGTACTCCCGTTTCAGAGGGCTGCTTGGTCCGTGCCATCCGGCGCTGGATGATTGGCCTCCTTTTTTAATGCATAATTCTTCCGAAAAGGGGGCCGCGCGCTGCACAAGTATAATTGCAGCTGGGGGGAAACAACTTTCCCAAGAGATTTTGTGTTGGGAGGAGGGAGATGGGGACGGAAGCATGGAACGGAAGAAGATCAGTGTCAGGAGCGGGGAGGTTTGGGAGCCTTCGGCCGGGCGGGGGCCCGTCTGCAGCCCCCGGCACATGGCCCAGGAGCCCCCGGGGGCTGCCCGCACCCCCATCTCGGGCCCTCCCGCACGGGCCCCGCCGGTCCCGCTGCCCCCGCGCCCAGGGAAGTCCCACCGCCCGGGGCCTTCCCTCCCCGGCCAGCGGGGAGCTCCAACATAAGCCGTTTTGGGGGAGGGGTGGGGGGACGGCTTGTCTCCTTCAGTAAATACACCCCCCCCCCCCCCCCGACTCTTTTTTCTGGCTCCCACCCCTCGAGCTTTCCCCTTGGGCGGCTGTCGGGGTC
The DNA here is from genome assembly GCA_013400655.1 of Mystacornis crossleyi. Taxonomy (NCBI): domain Eukaryota; kingdom Metazoa; phylum Chordata; class Aves; order Passeriformes; family Timaliidae; genus Mystacornis; species Mystacornis crossleyi. Next base: position 8,563 of record VYZQ01010969.1, read on the forward strand.
TTTCCGTCTCCATGGAAATCGAAGGGGCGGCTGTCAGCCCGGGCAGCGGTCATTATTCCCGCATTAGAGGCAGCTATCGATTCGTTCCCCAGCACCCACTCGCGCGGGCCCACTAAGGGCCAGGCTGGAGCCGCCGGTGCTGGGGAACTTGCCCGGGAGCATCCCCCGACGGTCACCCCCTGCGAGCTGCTGCAAGAGTGCCCGATGAAAGGAAGGGGGAAAAGGGAAATGTTTCAGCATATTGGAAATATTAATGTTGGCTTGTAGGAATTAATGTAATGGGTCATGGTTATTAACAACTTATAAAGGCTTAAATCAATATAAATTAATTTAATTATGATTTCTAATTGCATTATGCATGATCAATCTGAAACACTACATTAAAGATAATTAGAGCAGGGTGCTAGTCACTAATCACTTCCCTAATAGCTTAATGAAAAGGAATGCCATGTATTACCTGTGGGGTGGACCCATGAAATAATATAAGTACTTATTTTCCAATGGAAAATAATTGTACCTTTTAATAGACGTTTTAATCACTTTATTGTAAGCACGGAATGGGTTTGGACTTTTTACATGGCCTTGGTTAAATTTTAGTGGTGTTGATTGAAGTGCTGATGTATTACGAGTCCATCTATTGATGACCTGAAGGAAGACTAACTTTTATGTAAAAGTGTCATGCTGTCCTCAGAAGCTAGTGCCAAGAGGTCACAGTAGATGGAGGTCCTAGCTTAGCATAATGGGTTTAACATTTCCATGACATCATCAGGGAATCTGAAAAGGAATCTAAGGATAATCAGAGTGGTCATTCAGAAGCAGAGTAAATATTTTATGAGGATATATAGAAGACAGGAAAGAAGGTTGTCAGAAAGGTGAATCTCTACTTCTTCATGCTCTATGAAGAAGGTTTTTCACTTGGTACCAATTTTGATTGAAAAGTTGTGTATTTTTAATAAAAAAAAAGAGGCAGATCAAGACCACTGGAGAGGTGAATTCTCTTTTAGTGGGTGATCTAAATAAATCTGTGTTCATGGTTGTCTTTAAGGGTTACAGATTATTTCTCTCTTACTTTTCTAAAATACATCCTTCATTGATTATTTGCCCTGTATATTGTCACTTACTCAGGGATTTGTTCTTACATTAACAATAAAAGTTCATTTTCTGTTAAAATTAAAAGCAACCAACATAAATTAATGATTTGCAAATGGACACAGTGGGGCAGATTAATTGAAAATGCTTTCCCTGTGATTAGCTTTATTTTCTTATCTTTGCTTCATAACTGAAGCAGTACGTGCAGCATACTTCTTGGTTATACTCATTATATAATTCATAGCTTTCAGAGAAGTAATGTGTAATTAGGGAAACTGAGATTTGAGGAGAACAGTAAAGAATAGTAGCATATAGTACTCACAATTGTCACAGCAAGATCTGTTTGAAGAATTTTCCTGCTTTTAAGGCCTGATTGAGACCTAGACGGTTTGGGACTCCTGAGGATAACACTATCTGGATAAAAAGGAGAAGTGAAAAGGAGAGCTCAAGTGTCACCCAAGGAGCATAGCCTTGTTATTAGGAACATACTGATTTTAGTACTGAACCATGACTGCAGATGACTCTGTGGATGGAAGGATTCCAGGGATATAGAGTTGGGTTTTTTTCACAAAGATTGCTGTCTAAAAGTGCATCGCAGAATAGCAGTCCCCCACCACCATGTCCTGCAGAGGGAAGGTAGAGGCAGAAATAAGCTTACTTTGCATAAGAATTTCTAAGTATTTCAGTGAAATGGGACAAACTCCAGGAAGAATCTGGTCATTCCCTCTGTTGTTCACAGTTTGAAATGATGTGGCCTCATACTGCCAAGATCCAGGGACAAGATCTGAACGCAATTTATGGAAAGGTTTTTAAAAGCACAGTTCTTCAGTCTCAAACTTGGTGTTTTTCTTTAAAACAACAACAACAACAAAAAAATCCTCTGAAGAGGCCCTCAGCTCTTGAAAGGAAAGTTCTTACATACTGAAGTAGAAATAATTCTATATGGCATCTAATACCTCCAACAAAGGGTGGGATAACAACATGGCTTAAAATGTCCCGATGACAAATGCCTGAAGAATACCGGTGGAGACACAATCTTGTGACTTCTGTGTCCCTTCAGCTCCAGCAGCTATTCCAGCCGTTGTGAATTTTTTGCATCTTGATCTCTGCTTTAAATAAAATGATTTCCATTACTCAATCTTGTGTCATGAGTGAGGAGTCCCCAAGGCTGAGTCTTCTGTAGCCAAAGAGCTCACAAGGAGGAAAAAATAGTCCCCTGGATTTCAAAAATTGGCCCAAGGATTAAAGCTTGTATGTAAATTCATCTTGAGATATGCCTTAATCTTCTCTGCCTTGAATAAATATTGCACCAGCCTATGTTTTTTCTTTCTGCACCGAAGTTGAGGAAGTCTGATCTACCAAAAGGTGCAAGTGAGGTATCAGTTGATACATCTGCTTCTGAGAATATTGATTTTTCCTTTTTTTTTTTTTTTTTAAGTACAAGCATAAAGAAAATGTTTGTTTTTGCGGGGGACCCTTGGTTAGAAAAGCCTCACCTCTATGTTGTTGGAGTGGCTGGATTGAGAGCTACATGGAGTCTGTGTTTTATGCTGTTTTTTTCCTACAGCAATTGATTTCAGATAGCACTGCAAAGCAAGGACGGGGCGTGAGTGCTGTTTACATGCCAGGGAAAGGAATGAAAATAACTCTGTGAAATATAGTGACAACTGAAGCAAATATATTGCTTTGTAGCTGCAGAACTATCTCACTAAACTAAATCCAGTTGTTAATAAAACAAATACCTTAGTTGCTCAAACACATCTTTGCATCCTTTTGGAGACCTTCGAAATGATTGGCATATTTGCAACTGTGGCAATTCCCCAGAGCCTTAAAATTAATTTTTGTAAATTTTTGCCCAAGTTTTTTTGTTGAATCAAAAATTGATTTTTTCCTCACCTAAAATTAATGGACAATTTAAATTCATTCTAATATTTATTTTTATAGTTTATAGTTACTCGAATAGTCTATATTTTTAAAAAATAAGTTTGTTTCCTGGCACTTCAAGGCTTCCGCTTTTCTGATGGATGGACTTTTTTACAAAATTCACTGACAGCTGCAGGCAAACATGTTAGCAGAAACTTTAATAAAGTCTTTGTTTTTTAAATCTTCAAAACTAAACCTGGAGGCTTTAGTTTTCATTAATAAAACTAAGCACATTTTGAGCAGTGGCTATTTTACTGCTATACAGGTAAAATAATTGTGTCTGACCAGGTTGCCATTGTGATCTTGGTTGTGAACTGTCACACTCGGTGTGAATGTGTTGGGTTGCAATGCTATATTTAAAAAAAAAAATTAAACTGTTCAAAGATTGGGTCACAGTATCAGCTAATTGGATGCTGGGTACCTTGATTTTTTAAAAATATCCAGGGTTGTGCTAGAGAAGTTTTTAAGTAATATGAAATAAGGGAAGCATCCATGGGAGACTGAAGAGGATGATGCTCTTAGCATGTAATTAAATATTAATAATAGGGAGAGGTTGGACTTATTTTTATTCTCTAAAACATTGTTAATAAGTCTCAGTCTGGCATTGAAAATATTAGGCACATTACTGTGTATTTCGCCTTTTTAACCCTGTTTTCATGTTTAAGTAAACATATTTTAATAAGTTTAAGTAAACATATTTTTAAGGTTTTTTGTGATTAGTGACAAAAACAATATGTATGTTAAATCAGTGCTGGGCTCAGGAGAGGAGCACGTTCTGGTTCAGATTCATACGTCACAAACTGAGTAAATCATGATAGCCACCAGTTTTATCTGTATTTGAACTGCACATGGTTTGGTTGTCCATAATAAAGGACAAGATAGTGGATCTTAAAGTTATACACCAAAAAAAAAATGTGTAGAAACATTAAAAAAATGAACGGGATTAAGAAACAGATGAATATAATGACCTTCCTTACTCTCAATCATATGCTGCCAGATAAGTGTTTGAGTCTGAAAAATTGCACTAATGAAGCTATTTGAAGGCTTTTGTGGACAACTGCTTACTCTTTGAAGATTAAATGAATGATGTTGATGTGATTAATCTTAGTACAGGGAGTGATGCAGCAGCCAGAAAATACCTTGGTGATTTTCATAATTAAACTGAATCAACATTTCAAAGAAATGCCAGTGTTATCACTTGTATATTAGAATTACATTCATTAGACAGAAGAAACAAATAATTTGAGCAAACAAGATTTTCCTTTTGGTGTACTGAGACTTCTGTCATGTCTCAGAGTATCTTACTATAAATCATCATTACTGTTTAATTTTATCCTTGCTTTTTCAGTTACTTTTTTGTCTGTTTATTTTTTCTTAACTATGTTAATGGTTCACTGTTACTTTCTTCCTGATTACTTATTTCACTATTAAATAGCCTTTCCTGGTTTTCCAGTTAAAATTGCCTGACAGTTTTCCAGTTAAAATTGTAGGGTTTCAAATCTTTGTCACTGAAAAATAATGTGAGTAGTTGCTGGTTTATGTGGATAAGGGACTCGGGCATCCCAATGATCTCTAGCTTTACAGGGGCTCATCTATAAAGGACTGGACAAGCCATGGAATATGGAGATGGCAACAGACTGCATAAGACTAAGAACACAAATAGCTGTTTACAGTGATCTGCAGAAATAAGAGTTTGGGTCAGATTCTGCATGACTAACTTACTTCCTAAAAATCTTACATATTTCAGTAGGACTGCTCAAAGTAATATTCTTTAACAGCTGCTAAATTGGCAGAATCTGGATTCACATAACTGATTCACCTTAAGTGGTCTTTAAGAGTGCCTGCTTAAAATACTTGAATAATATATGCACACTATTTCCTAACGTAAAGGACTTAGGGTATTATATATTTCCCAACAAACATTCACAGACACATAGGTGGACACGCATATGCACATGTATACTCAAAGACAGAAGACTTGCCAACCTGCTAAACAGTTTTGGTACAGGAAAAACAGCGAGGATGAAAATACAGTCAGCTGCTTCTCTAATGCAAATCCAAGTGAGGGTGTAGGGTTAATGATTTCTGCATCGATACAAATTCTCTGTGTTACTCTTCCTATCACCACTTCAGATTACTGGAAAGGTTGCTCTGTGACTTTTGGTAACCTTGATATTTACAGTGTACTTCTAGTTGTTGCACAATCTTCCCTTTCACAGTTGCTTAATATAAAAAAACCCCCAAACTTCTTTAGTATAGTGGATGAAAACCTAGCTTTTCACCTTGAGGACCTCAATTTTAGTTCACTCCATAATCTGAAATGGAATGAGCTTGATGGTTCCTACACAATCTCTAATGGACAATGATCACCACAACCACCAAGCGGTAGCTTTTTCACTTATTCATTTTAAAAGGTGGACATGGACATGGAATGTCCACTGATCCCAAGGAAAAGGTTTCTATGTTACTGTCGAGATATGATATAAAGAAAGTGCTCCCTCTCCCCAACTGACCTTCAGTCCCTACACCTAGCCCTGTCTTTCTGCACAGCATACTCCATTTACCTGAGCTCATTCTTCCCATCCTGCCTCTCGCTTCTTCATACAAGAAACATTGTATTTGCTATCTTCACATACATTATTTTGTCTATATCTTTTCCTGTTCTTTATTCTGTGGTGTGCCCCTTAGGTCTGGCAGTACTCAGCACTGTGCTTTGTATATGGCTTAGTGTGTGTTCTTTTCTTTCAGAATAAATGTGATTACCGCCACCACGAAGGCACCCACAGGGGGGAGACCCCAAGGTACCTGCTGTAATTAATAGCCTGAAAGTGAATTTGATGAAATTCATGTGTTGCCTGATTTCATATGCACATCTGTCATGCTGGGTGGCATCTCTGTATTTATCAGTCACCACAGAGTGAACCTTGTGACCAAAGAAAATGGTCAGTGAGCTGTACTTTCATCTCACCTACCTTTAACCATAAGAGACAAAGTGCCAAGTCTAAGCTAACAGTTAGATTTCTGCTATTGCTCATGAATAGAGAGGTGGACATTTCTGAATGGAGATTTATTTCACCTGAAGACAACTGACTGTGGTAGCAGAACTGAATAGCTCTCTGGAGGTGCCTATCCTTCTCATGGCACTAGCACAGACATAAAGCCTCAGCTAATTAACCAGCCTTGGAGAGCTCGTCTTTGTGGCCCAGGTCTACATGAATTTCAGGTGGGTCTTAAAAGAGTATCGGAAAATGGGGAGTCTGTTCATTCAGGAATTTTTTTTGGTTGCAGGTGTGTGAACATGCGAATGATTCCATAGTCATTCATGTGGAAGGAACAGCAGCAGATTGGTTGGTTGGGCTAGAAATTTTCCTCGCCTTCTCAGAGATCCAACTTGATTTCTTTGCCTTAAGTGGGATGGTAGCAAGGACAGGAGAGAAAAGGTGGATAAAAAGAGAGAGTGTCATCTACCCCCAGGGTCAATAGCAAAATGTATTTTGTATGACTGTTTATTTAGATGTTTTTAAATTTTTGTTGTTTACTTCTACTCTTAAAAATTAATGCAGTGGGCATCCCTCATGGTATTTCAGATATCTTAATACAGTCTGCCTTTTTCTCCTCTCCCCTTCTCACCCCTGAACTTGACCTCGGGCCGCACGATCCCAGCAGAAGGCCTAGGTCAGATCAAGGCTGAGCACAGTGCAGTTCACGTGCTGCTAACGTGAGGGTACTGGTCCTGGTCAGGATGGTGCTGCACCATTGGGCCTGAGAGTTTGAGGTGATTATCTGGCAAAGGTACAGGAAAGGGAAAGTAGCTGAGATAGTTAGCCATGAATGGCAACTCCCACAGAGAGGTGGCAAGGAAGCAAAAACAGAGAGTGGGTGTAAGAGCAGTATTAATCTTCTGTTATACCATGCTAGCTGCATGGATATCATCAATTCCTTTTGTGTAGATACAGTAATACAGATTTCTTCCTTTGGGACAGAACAATTAATTAGGGTGAGATTCCCTTCAGCGGGCTTTAGACATTCAAAAAAGAGGCATTGAACCTGAACTGTTTGTTCAAGGTCTCTTTGGAGACAGTGTAAAGATATAACACCTCATGGGAATTCAGTCCACCTCTGAACAAGTATCTCATGCAGGATAGATGAATCACTCCTTGGAGGTACCTATTTCTCTTCATTTTTAGAGGGTTACAGCTAGGGAGAATCAATCCTTTTCCTCCTGTAAAATATTTATGTGATTTCAATAGTCATCTGACCATAAAAAAGGCAGGCAGGAGCATATTGTACAACACAGATGCGTTGTATGCATACACC
>VYZQ01010972.1:45877-71775 GCA_013400655.1 Mystacornis crossleyi
CCAAAAGAAAATGTAAGGTCTGCTGTGAAACACCTAACCTACCATGATGGCAACATTTTGTGACTTTCCAGATTTGCAGGATATTTAATTCTACAAATAGCTGCTTCGTTGAAAAAATCCCTTTTAAAAACATGAATCACAATGACTAGTCTTTCTTTTCTTTTGCAATAAATTAATTTTTATCAGTATTTTGACCAAATCTATGTGACCAATCTGTATAAAATCTACCTTTAATCATAGATTAAGTGGTTTATCTGTTTAACTTATCCAATTAGCACTTAGAGCAGTATTGTAAATAAATAAACAATATTGTTGAAAGTCTGTAAAGTTCTGAGTATTTTCTGCAGGAAGCAGAGAACACACCAATCTCCACTGGGACATATGGTCTCTCCTAGAGAAGTTTTTGCTGTGCATAGCCTTTGGCCAAAGCCCACCATCTGTAGCTTCAACTTTTCTTCCAGCTGCCAATAAAGGTGAAGTATAGAACATATGCTGCACAAAGAGTAACCTTTACATTAGGGTTTAGTTTATTCGTTGGTTTGTTGTTTTGGTTTTTTTTTTTAATATTCAGAGACATTTTTGAACAAAACATTTGTTAACGTAAAACTTGGAAAAGTAAAACTGAAATTCAGAGCTTGAAAAATTAGGGATACAACTAAGAACTCCAGTGGAGAGTAGATTAGCTATTTATGTAAAGAATTTGCTTCCTCAGTTTTGGAGAAAATGTGATGCAGGACAATAAAAATGCAGGCATTCCTTTCTGATATTTAGGAGATATGTATAGAAGGAATGAAACCCACACTCTCCCATTGTTAGCTGGGAGAGAGTATCACTGATGTATCATTGAAACAAAGATGCTCGACACACTGTCAGGTTTATCCTAGAACGAGCTGGAAAATGGCTGTGTGCAAGCAATAGTGGATTTTAATATTACTTGGCAAGACATAATTACTGAGCACACGACTTCCATCCACCTCAGTATCTTTGGTTTTGTCTAACTTAGGTCATAAGGGAAACCAACTGCATAGAGAACGTGTGTGCTGCACAAATCATTTTTTTCCACATCATTTCCAAGCACTTGGCAGTGTTCACAGCATCTGCTCCCAGGCAGCCGAGGGAAGAAGCAGCAGGTAGTGCTGCAGGACAGGAACGGAGTGAATTAGTGGAGCTACAGGTATGCCAACAAACTTGCATAATAGCTCCTGCCTGGCCTAGGCACGGTTACATACAGCAATCCACGAGTACCAAAACTCAGCATGCACAAGAAAAAATTATTATAGCCACATAATCTAATACACTCTAATGGTTGACCCAGCATGGCTGAACACCTCAAGCATTTCTATTCGCTTTTGACCCTGAACAAAGTGACAGTTGTAGGACTAAAACATTTACATTTATTTTGAACACTAAGTGGCTGACAGATACCATAATAACAATTGGAGGAATAGCATTCCAAATAGCAAAGCTATTGGAATTCCAAAATTTATATTCCGAATTGCAAAGCTGATGGAAACTGGTGGAGAAGACAAAATATAACAGGAGGACACACATTTAAAAAGGAGGTATATCTTTCACAGGCTGAGAAAAATGCAGAATGACACATCTGACGTGTTGTTGAACCCAAGTGGTGTTTCAAAAAAACCTACCCCTTCCGTGCTTTACACACAGCAAAGATCAGCAATTACTTTTAGAAGACTCCTTTATATGGTAAATAGAAGCTGATTATGAAGAAACTAAATGAACACATTTTTACTGTCAAGACGCATCATAGGTAAATTTGAAAACAACAAAAACACTCCCTCCAAAAACATTTTAAGCCTCAGTTTCAACAATTACTTTTAATTTCCTTTCATAGTGTTTTTTCTTGTTGCAAGACTATAAACACCTTCATTTCTTTTTCATTTCCTTAAACCATGAACAGGGAATAAGCTAAACATCCTTCCTCTCTCATTGCTCTCTTCAGAGCACTTACATTTATATATTTCTTCAAGGAAATGTATTTGACAAAGCATCAGTAACACTTTTATTTTCATAGCACTTCCAAAAATGATATTCCAAGCCATAAACAGCATTTTAAGAACTAAGTCCTCATCTCAGAACTCAGAGGGAAGAAAATATAACACCCCTCACCCTCAAAAAATGAACTAAAACTCCCAAATAAATAACAGATAATGATCAGGCCAAAAGAAGAACACCCGGCTGAGCTTATTTCCAACATAAGTCAACTGAGTTTGCCCTCATCATTACTCAATACTTTTTAATCTCTTAAATGGATTTTTGAAGGTTAAAAGGATATCTTTTTCGGCTCTTAATGATAAAAGTTAGCCTGAAAGCATATTTTCTGGTTTATTCCTGCATTTTGGGCACATACCATGCAGTTTACTATTCCTCACAAAGGTGTTCATCTTGGTTCCAGCTCCAGTGAATTCTGAACGAGTAAACTGGTCACATGTGCAGTGTCACATTGCTGTCTTCACTTTCTTGTCATGGCTCTGTGATATTGCATCACTGTTGGCAGTTATTTAAAGGATTTTAAAAGTGTAGGTAGGTACCTCCTGTTTAGGAAGTATTTTATGACAATGTTTTTGTACAATGATCTAGCATAGAAGGTAGATCACCCCAAGAAGTGCTTCCAGATAATGCAAGTGCTACTGTAAAATGAGCTGGGATCATTTTCAAAGTGAACACCTCCTTACAGAAGCATTCACTCACACAATTCCAGGTTTAATCTGTCAGGCATTCTGGGAAATACTAATATTTTAACTGAGTCCCGGACAGCAAAGTGTTGGGATTTAGGATGTAAACTAGACTGCACTAAATTTTAGCCTGAAGTGAAAATACTCACTGGTATTCCCTGTACAGCCTCATTTACAGCAGCTTGATCTGAAACCATGGAAGTGGCTGCATATGAAATTTTTTTCCCTGAGAGACAAGGTTGGAGCATATTGACATGTACAGGTATCGCTGCAGGAAGTCCTAATGAAACGTGGCTGGCTTAATCACTGAGCTTTTTATTTGGTTACAACACCAAATTCCCAAGAAGAATTAAACACTGGGGCTAAACTTAACATCAGCTTGACTGAGCAGCTCCTCGTATCCATCGGCTGTGCCGCTATTTTGGATCTGTGAGGGCGACTGTGCCCAAGCAGAGCGTGCAGCAGGAGACAGACACAACACCACCACAGCAGGCTTACCTGACTGCCCGGGTGGTGGAACTCCCGACGGTCCCCTGGGCAGACACAAAAACACCGTCAGCACGGCGGCTCTGTTTCCTGAGCACGGCTCGATGGCAATCGGCTTAGGAGCACCCTGGAAAGGAAGACACCCGTGTTAACCTTTGAGATTCCCATTCCGTTTTCAATTGTGCGTCTTGAGTTTATTTTAAGGCACACTGTAAAGGTGGGAAGATATTTTTCCTAATTAGTTCTTTGCATTCAAACAGATTGTCCGAACCACATTCATTGACTTAAAAATGGGCTCTGACAGCCCCTGCTGCAGATCTAACCAAACAAAAAAATAAACTAAAACATCATAAAGACAACAAAATTTTACTGAATTTTATAGCTTGCTAAATGTAGTAATATCAAATTAAAGCTTAGAAAACAGCAAAACCTTTTGATATATACACTGGTATCTGAGACTAGCCCTACTCTCTTAAGAAGTATCCATGTGAAAGAATTGTGCTTCAACAGCATCCATTATCTAGCCTGCGTAATGCCAAAACTATAAAATGAGAGCAAATCTATATTATACACCAATAGCTAGAAACAGCCAATCCCTCTTAAGATCTCCAGACCAGGAATTCTGCCTTCTCCCTTTCTGTCCTGCTCAGTAAATTTCTTCAAGGCAGGACCTTCCTGATTCTTTTTGCATATGAAAAAAATAGATGCAGTGCTACTATATTTATGTATTCTTAGAAACTCTCTGAAAATGTTGCCTATGTGATTTTCACGTTGCTTTATCTTATATAATGCTATGATAGCAGTGGTGTTGATGGCAGGGGGTTTGTGCTGTTACCAAACTCTCATTAACTGTATAGATAATTTAATTTGCAGTTAGCTTTCAACTAAATGGTTGTTGCCATATTGTTCTCAATTTACCAAGGACAGTACGAGCTGAGAAAAAAAGGAAAGCAGTCTACAAAGCCACAGAATAGTAAGTTTCTAAGACAAAAATTTACAATGTTTCTGCATTTCCATGTTTCCAAGTTTTGTGTTTACTAAGAGATAGGCATTTCACTTTTGATAGCCTAAACACTTAGTCAAGCACTAAAGATATTTCTAAAAACATTAGGTCAAAATCAGCATAAGCATTTCTTTCTTTTTCTTTTTGTAAGTTTTTCTAAATGTCTGTCATGTTCGAAGGCAAAATATGAATTCAACATTTTGATCCAAAATTCAAAGCCAGAAAACTTTCTATTTACATACAAAATGCAGTGTATACATAAATGTCAACTGATCCAAGTATTCTAAGAAAAAATTAGTTTAGCCAACTTAAATACACTGCAAAGTACTTGATAGAAGGAAAACAAAGGCACTTCCATCATGTAAACCAATTATCATTTTCTATCTTTCTACCTCCAAGTAACCAACATTTATTAATGTTCTGTGAAGACAAGGAAACAGAACATAGCAATAAATTGAAAAATAGATAAATATACTTTTTTTTTTTTTTAAACTTCCTGGTCGTATTTAAAAGGTATTCCTGTAGATTCTTTAAAGTGACAGCATTGAAGGACTTGGGTGAAGAATGACATCCAATTTAAAATTGCCATGACATAGGGAAGGACAACTTACATTCACCAAAAGCTTTACCAAATGGTGAAATTGAAAACTAAAGGCCCAAAAGGTTCAGCTGGTGTTACTAATACAAGCAATAGGGCTTTTAAGTCATCTTTCTTGACTTGTCACAACAGCAAATCAAACAACTATTTGAAAACATGGAGAAAATTAAATCCTAATTTTAAAATGTAATTCAGAACAGTTTATGCCAACACACAGCTGAAAGGACTGAATTTACCACTATGCATTTTAATTTGGTGATTACTTTATTTTAAGTCCAAATGATGATATTTTCTTTTGCTGTGTAATATAAACCTTTTGATCAACAGGCCCCTCCTTTTCTGTTTGAAGTTTATAATAATGCTCTTCAAAACACAACTGGAGGAAATGATTTCTGATAAATATTTTTTCAAAGGACTTCATCCAAAAATAAAACACAGTAAGAATTTTGTGCTTATTTATCCTTTATAAAAAAATTATGACTGCAAAAGCAGATGTCTTATCTTACCTCACATCCTTCAGGTTCCCTAGCAAAACAACAGTGGCATAGAGCAAATGATAATAATTTAGATACCCTGAGGTTTGTCAGTTGTTTAAAGATAAATACATAATCATGAATCAAAGTTATTTCACAGTGACATAACATGTTCTCTGAAATGTGCCATTTATCATGCATTTTCCATGGGTTTTTTGGAAGAGATAAGACACAAGTTTGTTTGCCCAGAGCAGTAAGATACCATGATTTACTTGCTAAATTACCTTTTTTTTCCCCCTTGTAGAGAAAGTGACTTACATTTTTTGCCAAAACCTCAAATGACAATCACAGATTAATAAAACTTTATCAGTGGAAGACATAATAAACAAACACTTCTTTGATAAACTTTTACTCCTATATTCTCTTTTTTACACACAGTATGACAGAAAGAGGTGTGTCAGCTGGGAAGGTGAAAAAGAAAAAGGCAGAAGATTATGAAGGAATAAAAGGGTCAAAGAACATATATTATTATTGATAGGAAGAACAGAAGAGCAACACAGAGGATATAGAAAGAAGTAATAAGTGGAGAGGGTAGGAATCAAATCAGGCAATAAAAACCAAATAGATAAAGTTTTATCCACAATTTAAGTGTGTAGTCATGCATTTATTCACAGAAAATAAGTATCAGAAGTCATCTTCCTGGGTTCCTAGATTTTTATTAAAGGTTCTACATTCTCATAATCTTTTTCTGAAAGTCCTATAAAGACCTAGCCAAAGTTCAGCTACCTGGGTGAGTTTATGAGGAAATACCAAGCTTTGGGAAGATTCTTTTCGATCTGTTTCTGTAATAAATAGATTTGGGCTGGCTTATTTTTTTTCCTACACGAAGAACAGATGACAATATTAGCATTACGGGCAGAAAAACATATGACAATGCATGCCACATTNNACAATACATGCCACATTCATGCTTTATAAAAGAAAGCAGCCAAACAGGTAGCTATATTTACTTAAGTATTGAAAAACCCTGGTAATATTTCATTATTGTACTTGTCTGCTTGGGAATAAGAGAGCTGATCAGCTTTAAGAGTGCAGACCAAGAAGAAGCTGGGGAATGGATTTAGTCACCCCTGGTGGGTGGGATGGGCAGCAGAGAGCAGTGGCCTGAAGAGATGAGGAGAGCAGGATAGTGATGACTCAGGGGATGTTCATGGAGCTGCTCTAAGTGTTCAGCACCTCCTTGGGCAAAATGCACTGAAACTTCAGCATCAATTTATATCTGTGAAAATATTTAATACTGTGAATACAGGAAGATGAAAAGTATAAAGTGTTTTGGTTCTATCTGTATTCCAAGAAGTGGTGCCTCTCAGAAGTGCTATAAAACTTTTGATTTTCAGTACTAAGTAATATCCCTCTATATATTTTCTTCAACATTCTAAGTTAGATGCATCCAATTTTTAAAAGTGCATTATTATACCATAAGAAAAATAGTTCACGTAAGACTAAATGGCTTCCAACTCATGCCAAAAAAGCAATTAGAAAATTGAACCAAGGAATTAAGGATTAATGTGAGCATGTTACACCTGTCAGAAGCAATAAGTATTTTGACAAGAACAGAATAAAGTTTGACAGTGTGCACAAATACAGATCTGATATATAAATCAAGTGTTAAAATGCAAACAGCTATGTATTAATCACTGTAATGTTTCCTAAAATGGTCTTAGTTGTACTTACAAGAATTCATTATAAATAAAACTTCAGTTCTTCTTAAAAAAGAGCTCGAATTATACTTTCCTGTTGTATTATTAATTATGTCAATTTAAACTTTGTTTTTAATTATATTATTAAAACAGCATTAATCTGGTGAATTCCACATAAACTAAGCTAGATGAATTGGCAAATAAACAATCAAATCTGTTGTTGCAACAGGATTAGTACCAGACTCAGAATGTAAACAGCTGCTTTTCTGGATTTTTAATGTGCAAGATTTCAGAGGAGTGGAGGGGAAAAAAAAAAAAATACTGTCCTCTGAAGAGGTATGAGATACAGAAAAGTAGAAAACATAAAATTCAGACTGTTATACTGCAAGTATTCACATCTTCATTTCCTTTCAGATGCAGGTGCTTTTCCTAAATTCTTCGGTTATTTTCTGTGTTACTTGATTTATTAGTGGTACACATGTCTCAAGATTCCAAAATGCCCTTGAGTACCCAGGTTGGATTTTGGTCAAATTCAGATGCCTACATACAAATTCAAAAGCCTCAAAAAACCTGGTAATCTTACTACTAGTATTAAAAAATTTTCGAAGAACTGGAAGTTGTCTCTACCTGCCAGGCACATTTTGGGCTCTTCTACGCCCACTCAGGATTCACTGGCGTTCCTGCAGCAGCACAAACACCGTGTTTTTATTATTTCTGCTAATCTTATTTTCCATGTATTACATACAACACTAAGTGTTTATTACTCTAGCATGTGGGTAGGTTAAACCACACCTGCTTCACAAGAATGGAAAAAATAATTACTAGCACAACAAAGCACTTAANTTCACTGTCGTTCCTGCAGCTGCCCTGGATGTAGAGCTTGATCGAGGTAGCTGTTCCCAAAACATTCTTATCAAATTAGCTTTGTACAATGCAGTTGTGGCTCCTTTCTTTTAAATCACAGTTGAAAGCAAAGATTAACTCTGTTTTTTTATGATAAGAGGACGAATCCAAGTTACCCTATTTTGCTTTTACTAAGTGCATGTTTGAGGTGAAATACTGTGAATTACTGTATTTAAAGATGAAGGGTCAAATGCTGTGATTGTTGTTACCATTCTCAGTGTAGTAAAGGCAGACTTCGCAGCAGGGCTAAGGAAAAAAAGAAAATTCACCCTCTCAAAATCAGAATTCCACTGATGTCATTTGGTTGGGGCTTTTTTGGCCATTTTCCTGAAGAAACTCCAACTGCCCCTTGTGCAGCTATCCTGCCAGGAGAAGGAGATGGCAGACTCCCACCTGTAGACAACCTCCATCCTATCTCCACCTGACTCTTTCCATGGTCCTTTACCAAGAGAATCAAACTCAGCACTAATGTCAGAGGGAAGAAGTGCCATCTGCTCCTCCCAGGAAAATCCCACCACTTTCACAGCACCTGCTGCTGTCCTAAGGAGAACCTGACACTTCCAGAGTGCTGGAGCTTAGGCAAAGCCTTGGCCAGAAACACAGCCTGCCATCAGCACTGCTGGTTCTGCAGACTATCAGTGCTACACCACATTCCTGTTCTAAGCGTTGGGTGAACTAATGAACTAATGCTCATTAACATACTTTTGAGTATGAGCTTCCCACTCATCCACAAGTTTTGACAATTTTCTCTAGATTTTTTTCAATGAGTAATGAGCCTTAATGATAGTGTAACACACACAAAAAAAAGCTTTCACAAAACATCATTTCTGTGAGGGAGAAATATACTTCAGGAAACACTGAGACACAATAAACAAGGCTGTGGTGCTGAACATTGCTTGTGGCTGGCAGAAGAAACACCAGTTCTTCATTTGACTCCAGGGTTTTACAGAAATTCTGAGCGTCTACTGAAGATTTTTATTTAATATATCACATAAAGTTCCTCTCTTTTTCAATTAGTGAGTGGAAAGCTTCACCTCATTTAAACCTGCAAGAATGGCCCAGAGCCCGAATGTCCTCAGCACTTTGAGTTTCTACACTGCACCTCCTTTAGCCCGAGGATTTGTAAATGATTTCTAGTTTTGGCTAATGAGGTCCCACTAACCTACAGGAGGTACATAACCACATTACCTACAGAAGCAAAAGCTGGTGAACTTTTTGGTGTAACTCATAATTCCTCTACCTAATACTCAAAGAGACTTGAGGTAACTGCCTTGCTTCTGTGATCAAGTCATCCAGCTGCACCAACTTACTGGAGGACTCTACCAGCTCCACTAGACCTTCAAAATGAAAAGTTTTCCCTGAAAACTTCTATCATGTCTTATAAAGTTGAGATCAATGGATTTATTGACAATTAAATGCAACCCAACCAAAATTACACTAATATTTCTCATTACTTTTTTAACAGCAAATTATCTTTCCATTGTAATTCGGCCCCACTGTTTTTGCAGAACAAAAATCATTAATTTCCTTGTTTCAAAATAGAAATGGAAATCTCAGATTGTAGTGAAACATTATTTTCCATAAGAAAAACAGTGGAAATTAACAATAAATAGAATACATTATGATTACCAAGCTGTGTTTATGGCCCCAGTGCACAAACTGCATTGTTATCCTTCGATTTATTGTCTTGCTTGTCTATCTCAGCTCTAACAGTGATAGACTGCGTTCTTTCATGCAGTCTTTTCTGAGTAGAATATGGTTGTTAGTTCTGTACTGATCTTAAATTTATATATTACTCTTAAAGTGTTTATGCTCAGAAGAGTCATATTTTTATTATAAGAAATATGTTTATTTGCAACAAAGTTACTCTCAGTTAATCTGGTAAGGGAGTTCATTTCAAAACCTAATACTAGAAGTGCACTATGCAGCATTTCATTAGTAAGAGAGTTATGAATTGACATTCTGATTAAAACTGATTTATTAAGACAAAGCTACGAGAAACACCTGCAGATGCATTTATTTTCAGTGGGGTTTCCAGAAAGAACTCCGTGTCAGGTTTCCTGTTCAGCTTTTATCCTACTGCCCAGCGGTTACTTTTCCTGAACTGTGACATCAGTGTGCCCCAACCTGGAATTTGCTGGATTTTTACAAGTAGCTGAACAGAGCACAAGACACTGAAGCTAAGTTAAAACATCAAATGGCAGCAAGGAACGTTGCATTTCTTTATCTGTGTGCCCATGTATGCAGTTCCCTGTGTCTTCATATTGTTAAATAAACTTAGTTTTACTTTACTATTACATCTTTCCCATTAATGAGGGTAATTTCAGGTTAATATGGAAAATATTGAACATAACTCAGAGCGGATGGTGTGTGTAGTAGTTGTACTGGATTACTGCCAGAGATGTCCCCTGGAGCTTCCAGAATATTCCCCGATTAAGCTGTATGAGTCTGATTAAAGGCTGGCAATGCCAGCGTCCAGTTTGTGAAAGGAAATTTATCTTGGCAGCATCCAGGTAGATCCTGTTGGGAAAAGCACCTGAGACTCTGTGTCTGTGGCATATACCAGGAATCATGTATCCCCAGGTCCCTTCCTGTAAATTCTTCTGACTGCCATCCTGTAAGTCAAAGTGGTGCTGTGCAGTGAAGTGATGCTAATGGGCATTTGTTTCCCAGATGGGCATATCTGCTGGATCTCCAAGGATTAGAAATGAGAACTAGAGAATTCTATTATTCCTTTACAACTGAGCCTTTAAGACTCATCTATGAAAACTCTCATTTCCCTGGGAATGAATGATTGACAGTCCATCACGGTTTGAGCTTGGATTGATCACTTAAGAGCAGAGAGTCACTCCCATATGTCACAATGGGTTAAATTTACCCTAGACCGCCTGTAGAAGAGGAGACGGTCCCTCAGAGCCACTACTAACTTTCCAGTGTTGGGTAAGATAAAGTACAAGGCACAGTTTAAATTCTGCCTCACTTGCAGGCTGACGGTGTGGCTGTGGTAAAAGGCAGGGCTAAGTACGAGCACAGTACAGTTGCTTTCATCGGGAACAAGCCAACTGAGTCAGCTTCAGGCTTTTGAAATGTCCATGAGGAGCCCAGAAGGGCTGTCCTTTGTTTGGGGGGCATCATAAAGTTTCAATCTGACATTGTGACAATGAAACAGACAGAAGGCAGAAGTTCTGACAGACAGTTACCTTTTGTGACCGCAGAGATCTTATTCCTGTAGCTCTGCAGCACCCTAGAGTCATAAAAGGTAAGGTTTGATCATCATTTAGGAGATCTATGCCAGACGTGAGGGTTAGGAAAGGCAAGTGTCCTGAAAGGATTATGCTGTATTTTGCATTTCTTGCAAAATTGGAAAGAAAATATAGTTCCCTGTATGTCATCCAAAATACAGTGCTAGTGAACTTTTCCTGCCTTTTCAAGTTCTTTTTTAACCTCCTAGCCACATGCAGGATGCCTAGTGAATGATAAATTAAAACATTTCTACCTGGAATCATAATAATAAAAAAGAGAGCTAAATCAAGACATTGTGAAAACTAGCTGTCAGCAGAAGGGATTAAAGTGCAAACTTGGCAATATTCTTAATGCAGGAAAAAAAAGTTAATGGCACCAGAATAACAAATTACTTTCTATCATGACAACTTACACAGATCACAGACTACGGAATGTAGGGAGGACACGAACGAACGTCTGAAAGCATGACTTAGCTCTTATTTTCCTCGTCCTTGCCATGGCCCAAGGACAGCTGTAAAGTGTGCACACCAGAGCCAAAACCATTCTGAAACAAATGATCCCTATTTAAGATTTGCAAGTCTGTAGAAGTTTTTATCCCGGTGACTGCATGTGGACATTGTGGATCCCATCGCAGCCGCTCCAGCAGCGGGAAGAGCAACAATAAATAAAAGATTTCTGTTATCCCAGGAAAAGGTATGAGATGGCAGCGAAAGGGAGCCCATTTTTGCTGTGTTGTTTGGTGGTAGCAGCAGCATGCATTAAACTGCTTTGGCAGTGGTTGCTGCCAGCAAGGGAAAGAGAGAGAGGGCAGGTTGGCAGGAGTGTGAAAGCACAAACCAGACCTTGTCTAAGGTGTTGCAAGATATGTGTCTCACTTTCCTCTCTTGAGGACCTCCATCAGCTACTCTGCCCATTCACCAGTTTGAAAGCATAATTGAGTGGTTTTTCACTCAAATCTTAGGAATTTCGTAAGTCAAATCCTAAATATCAGCTGCTTAAATCAGCATGACACTCGAGTAGCAGCAGAACTATTTTGATTTACACCAGCTGCAAAGCTGACACTGTGTTATTCATTTCCTAATGGTGTCCTTGAAAAATCCTGCAAATAAACTCAACCTCAAGTATTATCATTTAATGTTGCTTTCTAAGATGCTGCCCATCAAGATTGTTAGTACTTACTGTGCTCATATTCAGAACATCACTGAAAATGCACCAAAAAAATGGAAGTTACAGGATCTAATCTGACAAATAATTGGACACATGAGAATTAGTGCTTGGAGAAACTTTCCATTAAAGCAAACACGATTACTTGCATGAATGAAATTATTTATTCTTGTTACTCATGTTAGCTCGACATATCTGATGGAATACTTTCTTTAAAAAGACAGATTTTTTACTATAAAAAACCAGAAAAAAGACTGCTCCTTTAAAATATTACAAAACCTTTATAATTTTTACTAAGTCAATATAGATCTACAGTATAAAGTATTTGCTGAACCCTACTTACATGGAAAGTGTTTTATTTTTTTCCTTGGTACCACATTCCAAGCTTGCTTAGGCTCTTGGGCATTGCTAACTGAAAATGAGTGATATGGAAATACAGCCCAGCTCAACTCATGCTTCTGTTCCACACATATTTCCTATGGTACAGCAGAACTTCTAATTATGTCATATCTTTATTATTCTCTTCGTTATGGTGGTACTCAGTGACCACCAACAAAAATCATGATTCACATTGAATTCTATAGCCCTAATCCTTATTGCATGAAAGCACTTGCTTTTTTTTGCTTCAGAAAATGTTCTCATTTTGAATTTTACCTTGCAAAATTTAGCAGCAGTGATGGTGATTTTAACATCATTTCTTCAGAAGAAGTACCATTTTCACAGCAGACTGACCACCTTTTTGAAAGAATTTCCTTGAAAATTCACAGATTTGTGAACTTTTCATTGGAGTTTCCTTCAGAGCCTTGCATTCCATGAAGATTTGTACTCTGTCCATATACTTTTCATATCTAACCAAATGATTTCTCTTCCCCTCAGTTTATGCATAAAGTTTAAATCAGTGACAAGAGTAAAGCAGAGTAATGTTTGTCCTGTACATCAATCAACAGAATGGTGAAACACGTTTACTTTTGTTCTCTATGTAAACTCTGATGTATTTTAGCAGTGACTAAAGGATAAAGTGGCAAGTAACACATTTTACCCTTGTTTTCTGATTCCTCTTCCCTTTTCCCACCCCTTCCCAATACCTTTCCCAATCCTGTGGAAATAAATGCCCTGTATCAAATGCCACTAGCTAGCAATAAGCAGAAGGAGCAGGATCTTACTCACTCCAACAAGAGCTGAGATTTGAGATCAGTCACCAGGCAGATGTTATTTCTGAAGCTGAAAGTATTCGTGATGATTGTTACTATAGAAACCAAGCTTTGTAAAAATTCCAAACAAATACTTCTTTATTACCCTGGGCTGTAACTAGTGCTCTGCATTAAGGCTGCATCCCACGGTAAGTTTTCAACTGCGCACATTTTTTTCTGGCTATTTGTTTTCAATAGTAACCACAAGACAGGGTTTCTATAGGTCTTAGAAGAGACTGTATCACAGCACCAGCCATCCATAAAATGACACACACTGTACTCATTCAGCACTAAACTCCTGTCTCTTTCATTTCCCCCCTCCTGTGGGCAGCCACTCAAATCAGTGTTTCCCTGTTCAGCAACAGTGAAAAACAGGAACCCACTGCTAATTCCTGTGGTTAGATCAGCAGCACAAAACCAGCAGTGGTTACTAAATGCCAGCCCCAGCCTCTTTAGCAATTAAACCATTCTTCATTCTTAGTAGACTTTGTGAAACCCGTGCGTCACCCAGAAGGCATCTCTCAGTGGCCTGTCATGTCATAACCACAAGCTTCAGACTTGCTGCTCTTTGTTAATCGTACCAGAAGAGGGAAAACGTGGATCCCAGTTCCAGTGTGGACAGTGGGGCTTCAGGAGCGCGGGATCCCTGGCCCTGAGTGCACCCCCAGGGAGAGGGCAGGAGAGGGCACAGATGTCACTGCTGGGTGACCTGGAAGCACCACGGCCTGTGCCGGTGGGAAGGGGCAGGTGAAGTCCCGCAGCCCAACCCGCACCTGGTATTTTAACCACCTCTCCCCTCGCTACAGTTCAATTGCCACAGGCAGGCAACAGGGCAAACTCCAAACAGAGGTTAAGAGGTGGCAGTTGGCTTCTTCTAACACATGGAGAGGAGAACTGTACTTAAGGCTATGCTAGGAAATTAGCAGGAATTTTATTAGAGAATGAATGTACCATGTGGACACTGAATATTCTTTGTCTGAGGCCTTTTTGTTTCCCTTTACCGAGAAGTCCCTATAAAGGATAAAATGATACTACTATTTCAAAATACAGTTATGTTCAAGAGAGGTATGGTCACAATTTCTGATTATTACAATTAAAATTCCAAAGCCATTTTCATTCTCACCTCACTGTCATGTGCTCATAATCTCCTTTAACTTTTTATGCTGTTTTTCTGTTCAAATGGGACAATTTTGCCCGTCTTTCAGAAACTTCTCAGTTATCTTCGAGATGTGTGAAAATTACATTTTTTCCCTAATACCAACTCCATCCAGGGCTTACAATTTAATTTAAATTTTGGCCTTGACTCAGGTAACATTAAGAATTCCTGCCTTTCATTAATGTAAAACAAATCTGTTCTAAAATACAGCGATGCAATCAGATACAATTAGATTTCCATAAGAATATACATAAGTATGGGACTGCGTGTGCCACTGGCATCTATTATAACACACAATACCACCAGAGCAGGAAAGCATTAAGCAAAAGAGCACAACTAAAGAGCCAGTTAAAGAGTTTTGCTTGTGGTGATTTGCTCTCTTGCAGTGGTGTGAAGATAACAATAAAATTAAAAATACTTATAAAAGATTTTAAGCATGAGAAATGTGTGGCATAAGATAATCTGGGGAAAGGTCTCAGACAAAGCAGGCATGTTTTACGAAGACAGAGCTACAATCTGGAAGTGATTGTGCGGGACTGAATACAGACAATGCAGAAGTCATGGCAGAAGTCATGTCCTGGTGGAGCAACGTCCAGCGAGGGAAGTGCTGGAATTAAATATTGTGGTTACAGGAAGCTTAAGGGTCCAGAGAATGTACAAGCTGTCTTTTCACTGGCAGCTATCTGTGGATACCCCGAACATCTTAAACGATTTCGTGTCTGTGACGTAGGTTATGCTTTCACCATGAAGAAGAAGTTACGGATGGCTGGGCCTAATGTGGACAAAGCCAAATCCTCTGGACAGGGGCACTCAAGGGATCGCAGCAGCCATGCAAGAAATCCAACTGCCTCCTACTTCCCAGCTTGAATAAGCTCCATTTAAGGCCACAATGACTTAAGGTGACTTTCCCCAAACTTATGGAATTGTACGTATATGCAGGTAGGCTACATATACAATGAAAAATGTCATTATTTCTTCTTGTGCTATCAGAAATCTCTACAATATGATGTTGGTGGAAAAATTTAAGCATCATTAAAGCTACGTCAAAGATCCTGAAAGAAAAAAATCTTCTTGAAAACCTCCTCAGTCCCAGACAGAGCAATTTCTCATAATTCCCGAAATGTCTATTGAAATGAGTTGCACGAAAACGTTCTAGAGTTATCAATATATTTAAGAATTTAACAGATGTCTTACAGTTCTCTTTGAAAATGGTTCCTACTCTCTCTAGTTTCCTTGTCCCTGATTTTTTGCTGTGACATTTCTGGATGACTTCCAGTTCTGATTGTTGTAAAGTCCTTGTTTTTGCAGAATCACCTAGTGTAGAAATTTGCAATTCCAAACACTATCTTTTTTGGTCTGTTTATCAGCTAACACTCTTTGCTCAAGCAATCTTTGCCCTTCACATTCCAATTGGTTTTGTCCTTTTTCAAACTTCTATGAATTTACCGTAAGTAATGTTATTTAAAGCATAGATTAATATTTTTCTTCGTTTAAGAAAAAAATTATCTTTGGGCAATTTTCAGTTATGAGAAGTATCTGAAGATATACATAATGACAGACTTAATTTGGGTCATTAACATTTCACCCATTCAATCTTCATAATATTGGGGTTTATTTTTGTATTTTCTTTATATATTTAAAACATTTCTTTCTGTTCACATGAAAGGCCTCTTTGTATAGTTATAATTTTCCTCCAGTTTTCCTGGTTTTGTTCATTAGAGTTTCCTAATTTTCTGGGAACTGCTGAGTAAGCTGAAGATTTTAATTGGATATATCACTTTATTTTTTCTTGTAAGAGCATCTTATTAAAGGCTACTCATGTAGATGATATAGATGTTAATCAGCTTGCATCTGTCCTTCTAAAAGATTCAGTTAGGTCCCTAATTAACCATCTGTAAACAAACCCTTGCTCAATAACAGGGCTGAGGCATTTGTTGTGAGGTAGCAAAGGCTGGTAAGGGCCTCCTGCTACCTCTCAGCTCTGCTGTAAATATTTGACTTCTCTCAGTATACAGAAAGTAATTGGAAAAAGACAAGTGACTCACAGTCCAGATTGCAGATCACTGGATTCTCTCTAATTGAGTCATTGTTATTATGAGAAAGCTTTAAAAATTGCAGGTGTCTGTTGCTCCCAGGAGGTGTCAGGTGCTTTAGCAGCACTAAGAGTTGTGTATTCCAGAGCTGTAAGAAGCGAGGATAGAGAGGACCACACATTTCCTATGATGAAAGTCATGAGAGCCAGTCTTTAAAAATAAAATTACTTTCTCAGATAAAAAATAGGGGGGGTTTTTTACCCTCCAGAAAGAAAGGCACATTATTCTGCGCATTTGCCAAGATCCTGATCTTCTAGAATATCAATGGTCACTAGAAAATTCTTTGATATTTTTTTTATTTTTAATCAGTAAGTATAGTAGTCAGTCTCATTTAAGATTGTTTTCAAAGCTCACATGTCCCTGATTTATAGCGTAGCACTTTGTACACTCTGCAGTGATCACAGGAGTTTCTCAGCAGCTTTAGGAAGGGTACCTAACCTCCCTAATAGATCTGGTCTCTCACAACCTCCCAGGGAGCACATGGATACTTCATGTGGCAATGCAATAAGGGCATCCTTTCTTCTTATAATATATATAGCATTATATAATTTAAGCACTCCATATTTATAAATATCCCATTCCCAACATGCTGTTATGGACCACATATGCTCACAAAGACTTGATGCACACCCTGTAGCTCTTTTCTTATGGGCTGCTCACAGCCGTGACAGAGACAGACACTGTTATTGTCCATGCTTAGGAGCAATTTCTAGCACAAAAGGAAACCATCTTCTCTGTTCTTACAAGCAGATAACTCACTGATGTGTGTCAGGAGGTATTATTCATTTTTACCACACAGAAGCCCATCAAGGGTGCCACTCAATCACATGGAAGGGATTACAGCTACTCTGAGGCACTTCCAGTCCTGCCATCATATCTATTTCTCATCCTTCCCTATTCTGTTCAGTACCTTACTATAAATTACAGGTATTACCTACATTCCTGTTAATCCACACCTAAAAAGATTTTGTGTGATGACCACGAATACTGGACCATCTGCACAAAACACATGGAGGTGACTGCTTTTCCACAGCACGTCCTGGGAGCAGGAAGCATGACAGAATCCACATAACTTGGCACACATGACTTTAGAGGCAGATACTAATTTTGATTTAGTACTAACATTTCAGTGGTACTGTTTCATGCTTTCCACCAATATTTCAGCAAGTGATCATTATGACTCTCATGTTCCAAACACTTTATTTTGTCTTTAATTCTCCAATTGATAGAACTGTTTTCTGGACAGCGCTTGTATGTAATTAGGTCCCTATTATATAGTTTTTAGGCGATGAGAAGGATCATTAGGAGTTGAAAAGAACATAAAGACATAAAAAGAACTTGCTAATCACCAAAGGTTGAAAATAAAAATCTGTGAAGGGAGAAAGCAGAGCCACAAATCAGAGATCTAACCTTTTTCTGCAGTTCTACGTTTCTCTGACTCAGTGATCTCCCTCAAGATCCAGATTTGTTATAGCACATCTATTCCATATTGATTGCAACAGATTGTGTAACACGAGGCATCTTGTCTTTGCAATTTTCCAGATTCTTCTGAAAGTAAACTTATCAAATCATCTAAAAACATGTTACCAGAGCTCTTCAATATTGCATCTATCACGTCTTTCCTTCCCATTACCATGTACATGTAGATGATTAAATTAACGCTCTCCTGTATCCCACACAGAGCATCACCACAGCTGTTGTGTCAGATATAATCCATTGCACCTCTGCTCACCCATTCTACACTTAGAGGACAAAAACCCCTCCTCTTTGGGAGATGCAGACTGATTTTAAAAATATCTAAATATGTTTTGTAACAGTTTTTCCCAGCTCTAAATGTCAAGGCACTTTTCAGTTCTTAAGATCTGGAACTTATCTAAAAACTCATGACCTATACACTTGATATTTCACTAAGCAGCAGTGAGCACTTTTGGGCCTGCTACCTAATGGTCCTGGGAGCTGGAAATTAAAAAGTTGGATAACCTAAACTGGGAGATTCACAGCATTCCACTACGACACACAACACCTGCTGTGGGTTTTCATATTTAAACTCATATAAATGAAGGTATTAGCTTTATAATCTAAGAATATGAGATCTAAACCCATACCACAGTCTCTAATTTCCATTTTTTTCTGCTGTGAAACATACAGCTTTTGCATAATATATGGCAATGTGATCCACAGAGCTTTTATTGATGATTGTTTGGTGTGATCTATAACTCATATATTGCTCATTTGTGAGTAATGCAGTCCTCTCAAACTCTTGCTCACACACATATAAAAGATGAAAACATTCAATGAATATCACTTTAGGAAGGCCACATTATTCCTGAATGTCACATCTTATGCAAGTCCTGCTGAAGAAAGCATAGAACTAACTGACATCACAAAATTACCCACTCTAAATGCATTATACATTTAAGAAAAAAGAAGTAATATAGAAATGTGAAATTTTTCCCCACAGAAAAGTCTGGGGTTTTTTTTAAATCTTTGAATCTAAAGCCACTTTCTGTTAATTCAACTGCATAGTAACAAAATGGGCCAGGTTGGAAGGGACCACAGTGAGGTCCTGCTCAAGCAGGATCATCCCAGCACACATGGCACAGGATTATGCTGAAAAATAGAAAACAGTAAAATTCTCAGAGTTTACAATTTAATTTATAATTTTCATTAAAAATTCGCCATTTTTCCCGGCTGGGTTGCATTTGATAAGAGAGTCTTTTAATAGGATGCATTTCTAATTCCTTTTTGTTTTGGTGGTACCAAGGCTCTATAACTTCCAGTGCATTCACCATCAACATCTCTGCAGCGCATAATGACTGGGGAAAGATTTTTACATGCCTAATTTTTTTTTTTTTAATTTTGAAGAATTAAGGCAAAGAGATATGACTTTTTTTTGTCGGTATTTGGTTACTACGATTTCCCTAAAAATTCCAAATATCCAAAATTTTAAGAAGCTGCATCACATGGCCCAAAAATCTGGGAGGAAGGGGTGCTCTTCCATTAGTTCATAATAAAAGAAGAACAGAGAAATACGCTGTAAAAGAAAATAGATTTAGTTATCTATTACAAGAAGAACAAATATTAAAAAAATAAAGTTAACTCTTTAGAACTAGGGAAAATTAAATTTAAACCAACACTATTATACTGTATTCTTGACAAACACCCAAATGATGGAATGTCACTTTTCTTTCAATGCCTATGCTCAGCATGAAACAAAGATAGCACTTTAATATAATTTACAAATACATGTTAGCTATTACAACATCATTTGTTTCAGTCACTCATTACTAATACCTAAACACAAAGTAAAAGTTCAACAGCTCTGTTGACAGCATGATAAATTACAAGAATCCAAATGAGTAAAACATACTACACTTGCCATCACACAACCAGGGAGATTGTAAAAATAACAGAAATCTTTAATTAACTCAGGAAATTAAAAGGTGAGTTTAATAAAGAAGCTTAATAACAAGACACACTCAGATGAACTCATGAGCACATGTTAATCAAGAACAAGGAATAATTTCAGGTACATGACTAGATACTTATACACAGCTTAAATTAAACAAAAGATAAATGTTTTAAAGTGGTATCCACATAGTGATGAACCTAAGATGTTAAAGACTGTAAACACAGGCAGTGACCGTAAGTGTCTAACAACAAAAAATGGGAGCAGGGCTGATTCCTCACTGAGCACGAGATAAAGGACAAACTACACTGAGACTCACTCCGTGGTTTACACCACAGAGGATTCTTATTGTCCTCTGTTTACATGTAGATAATAAACACTCTTCTTTTGTAGGTGGGGGTTTTCGGAACAGACCTGCACTAGCATTCAAATAACTACTGCAGCAAATGTGAGATTAGTACAGTCGTAGGTTTGATTTCTGATAGTGCCTAACTGTAATTCCTTTGGTTTCAACAATCACATTTACTGAATGTACACTATAAAAACAGACAAGTAGCACTTGTGGAAAAGTCACTGTACACATTCAATAGGTGTTTATATAGAAACAGAAGTATGGTTCTGTTCTATTCAAATATACTGAAAATTACAAACATAAGGAAGAAATTTATGTCCCGAAATATTTAATTTGAAAAAAACCCAGAAAATTTTATAGTATTTGAGGTGTTCAAATACATAAAGTTGCTGCTTCAGTGATATTCTTAATGGATAACAATTGAAAACAAAGTATTTCAATTGAGTCCCTACAATCAATTGAATGACTTAACTAAAAAACCTCCATATAAGTTATAGCCTCCTGAAAGCAGAGCATTTAAAACACAGAATGAAAACATCAGTATCCTGAATTTAATGGGTAAAACTATGACTAAGTTATTTATTAACTAGCACCAAGTATGAGTACTGTCCTTCTTCAGCCATGTGGAAAATGTTCAGAAAGGTTCAGTCATTCAGTCCCTCCAGATCTAACACAACTTTCAGGAAGCAGCCACAGGCTTCAGCAGTTTTACACTTCCCCTGGTAGATTTTCAGTTCCAAACAAAGGTAACTCTTGTCTAGCCCAAGCCTTACAAAATTGTTATCAGCTGGAGCATTCCAGATGCTGCTTTCAGCAAAATGCAAATTCAATGAAAACAGAGTTTACATTGAAAAAAAGGGAATTATATTTGAAACATGTCTCAACATTGTATGTACATGTGGCTTTGATAGTGATAAGCTACCAAGTGACTTTTAATATGGGAGTACTTTTTTATTGAACATTTACAAATGATCTCTTGGCTTTTCTATCTCAGTCCTTATTCATCTTAGAAATTCCGCGTTTGTTCTTCCTACAAAACGTGTTCCATGAGCTACAGAATTGAACTTACTCAATTTATAACCCATGGTTTTTAACTCGTTCAAATAAATTTGGCAATGTTCAGTGGTACCACATTTATTCTCAGCAGCCATGCCTCCCCCCTCCCCCACACCCCCCAGTTTATTCATTTCCTAGAGGAAATTGCAAGTTAATAGAAAAGGCAGCACTGGAACTGCCTCACATCCTATAGTTATTAATTAAGTAAAGTCTGGTTCAGTAACTCTGGATACTAAAAATACAGAGTTAAACAAAGCCTAGTGCTTTTTGAAATGAAGTTTCAACTTTGTCCATAATTCTACAAATTTATGCATTAACATCTGTCTTTCCTTTAAGAAAATTTTCACAAAACCTTAGAGGGAAAAAAAAAACCAAACAGCTCTTGACCATTTCTTTTGAAGGACTGAGCTACCAAAGTTATGTTACTGTTGTGTAAGAGGTACTAGCTGTGTAATTCTCCTTTGCTCCTATATGCAGATTATTTCCCTGCAATTAATAAAACAAGAAGGCGCACTACTGATTTCATTGACAATGTACAGTAGTTAGAAAAGCTTAACATTCACTAGTGTGAGAAACTTTTAAGTGTTTCTGATACCTGAAGATCTTACAGGATAATTATAGTTGCAGTTGGTATTGAATGTTAAGTCAGTAGGTAGCATGCTGAGAAAAATGCACATAACCTTAGGTTATAACAACCCTATTCCTTTAAAGTGAACCTTTTCTTAAAAGTGAACAGGATATTATTAAAGCGATTTTTTTGGAAATGAGGACAATAATGGGTTCAACAGCTATGTCAAATATTTTTTTTTTTAATTCTGAACGGAATAAAATAAAAAAAAAAACTTGTGGCAAGTTTAAAGGTTGGGAACAACTGGTGTTACAAATGCAAGAGGAAGTAAGAAACACTGATGAATTTCATCTGTGAATATGTACATTACAGAGAATACTTGAAAACATCAGTGTGTATCCTATGGAGGAATCGAGTCCCCTCTACCCTCATGCAAATTAATGGATGGGAGCCTCTAACTGAAAAGCAATGCCAAGGAAAGAAAAATGCCATTAAAGACAGGATTTTATGACAGATTAAATGAAATTTTTTATTACAGATGGACTCGCATTCACCTTTGATTAAGCAGTAAATATTTCGGTTGTTTTGCTCTCCTATCTGCGTTTATACTCCGAACAAGACACTTGTGCCACAGGAGGAGTCTGCCGTGTTTGTTCCCAGTTACACAGCTGTGACCTGCCTTCGGAGACTGAGCCGGGCCCTCAGCGTCACAGCTGAGGAAGGGCAACAGCGAGGTGCTGCAGAGAAAGCATTCCTCACGGGAAAAAAGAGGAAAAAAGAGGAACACAGCTACTGGCAAGGGGCCGCAAGGCAGATGCGAGGCCGAGCCCCCTGCACTCGCCACCGAAGCGGCACTGGCATTTCTCCTGGTCAGCAAGAGCTGCCAGCTTGGCCTCCTCTTCTTCAGCTGCAGGGGCCTGGGGGCTTTCTGTCCCAAGGAAGCAGGAGCCTGCCCCCGGCCCTGTCTCTGGCTACTGGCACCGCCATCTGCCCATTCCTGCAGTAACAAAGGCTCTGTGCTGAGCTCCTGTGGAAACACGGCCACACGCGCCACACGGAACGGAGGGCACCAGAGCAGGGTTTACAGCAACAAGGAAAAAAAAAAAAAAGGGAGAGGGGGGCGGGAATTAAAGATCTTAAAGATCACTCAATAAAGCACAAAGGTTAGGGTTAGACAGCATCCAAGTTTTGCTAACTACTACGGTAAATCAAAAAAAAACCACAAAACCCACAAACGCAAGCAACCTCTAAATCACTGAATTTAAACCCAAAGCAACAAATGCAATTGTTTTATTAACAAGTCTTTTTGTAGAGGTTTAAAATCTATTCCATCAACTTGGCTACGCATAATATGAGTGAGTTTATGAAAAGGGATGAGTGCTGAAGGACTGCTTTCCAGATTTGCTGTTGCTTTTCATGTATTAGGACAATTAGCCCCCTTTTCTTCTCCTCAACTGGATGCAAACAATCATGTTGTGCATCAGTAAATCTTCTCATAATTTATATTGCCTTTTAGCTTATTTTCTTCAATGAAAAACTCTTACACTGAGCAGCAGATACACTGAATACTTCAAGTAGTATGGAAGAAAGGCCATTAACTCAAATTAATTTCAAATTTTTCATTCCTAACAGACACTTTTGCTCTATTGCACCTGAGCTCCAGTTCCCTTCTTCCCTGCCAAACATATTCAAGCCCTAAGGGCCTTTGGATACTTTTGAAAATCTGTTTTTATGACAGTGTTGAATTCTAGTTTGGAGGCTAAAAGATATATCCCTCTCCGCAGCATGTGCTATGGCACCCCATTTCTGCTGGTGGCACTTCAGTGTAAAAATTACTGTAAATTATTTCATATGGAAGAAAACATGTGGTTAAGATATCAGCTCTAGAGCACAGCATCTCCTTTAAAATTCCCTGTGCATTGACTTCTCAGCTCTTGGACTGGGGATTGGTGCTTCCTTTGTCATCTCTGTCTCACAGCACATTGCCCTGCTAGATTTCCCAGCACAACGATTCACCCTGAAAGCTGCACTGCTGCAATGATTTTCCTTAAAAATAACCCAGAAAAAAAAAAAGAAAAAGAAAAAAAAAAAAAATGTATGTATATATTATTTTTAAGAGTACAATACTTCCTCAATTCATTTCACAGAGTTATTGTTCAATCAGTTGGGGGGCACCAGTAAAAGTGCACAGATAAAAGATGTAAATAATAGAGCCTGATGCAGAGGACTGAAAATATTAAGAGACAGTGGTGATGCTAACCAGCCAGGAACACCAAACTGCACATTCCTTACCTAGTCTACACTTTTGCTCATAGGAGCTAATTTCACCAAAACTATCCATTTATGTTATACTAATCAAACTTGGCTGTGACCTGCATCTAACCAGAAGACTGTAATATTTTTTTTCAGACTTTGAGAGGTCTTGTTTCCTTGAAAGCTGACCTGGTTTTTTATTTCAGAAATACATTAGTTGGTTTAATAAAATATACGACTTTTCTGGGAAATCTTTCTTTTCCTACAGAGTATGTGATTAACAGGCTGGAGAGTTAAATTTTATGCAAGCAAGATATATATCTCCAACCTCTTAAGCATCTCGTCTTAGTTTTCTCTGGAAGAGTAGGTCTGTTGCAGGAAAAATGACCAATACTTCCCTGCCAGGGAGAGGCTTTTTAACATACCAGCTCTTTATCCTCCTTGATCTAAAAACCCCCTCAACTTCACCAATGAAGAAAACCAGGAGGCCGAAGTAACTCCTCTTACTACTTGCTCACAGCAAGGAAAAAGCATCACGTGCTTCCAGAGCTCCGTGGCACTGCTCACTTTTCTGCAGTTAAAACCAGGTTCACAGGTACTGCTGTTTTGGCAGAGATTGCATAATGCTGACGCATTTAAGTAGGAAAATAAATTAGGCACAGCCTGCCGTAATAACCTTCAGTTATGAGTGACACAGGAACTGGAAGGGTTTTTTGGCCTGAGACATGCTAGAACAGAAAATGGAGAAATGAAAGAGATCTCTTTCTGAAATCATAAAATCATCCTCTCAGTAAGTGTGGTAAAGAAAAAGGAAGCTGTAACAATAAATTAATTCACCTGGATATGATACACAATTACATGAAACAGCTGCTTATGTACTTGAGTTACTGACTTGCTGTGCTAAAAGACTAATTAAAAGTAGATTGAGAGAAGATAGCACTGACATTTGCATTTCCTGCAAGGTCACTTCTAAAAATTATTACTGTAATCCAGGTAAGATGCACTGCTTAATGCTTTTTTGGACAGTTTGTTCACATTTTCTTCTTTAATGACAATGCTCAGCCCAGTACTATTTAACTCTTTCCTTCAGACATTATATAATACACAATTGCAAAATACTACCATAAAGTTCACTTGCAAGAGGATTAAAACCAAAGTAGTTCTATCCAAATTAATTTAGGAAAGTACACTAGATAAATAAATCAGCACCCTTCAGCTCTGAGAAAGCACTTCAAGCTATTTCAAGTCATTAAAATTACTTTTAGTTCCAACATTTTGGCTCTTAGAATAGTCTTAATGGTTATATGACAGTATGTTCTACTACTGGCAGTATGGCTTTTATTGCATGCCCTGATCTATTTGATGATCATGGCAGCTTTTTAGAGAACTACAAAGAAAAGCTGGAATAATGAATTATTTTTCAGACAAGACTAATAAAAGTGTTAATCAAAAGTACCATAAATGTCAGGAGCTCTCATAAATTCAACTTTTTATATATTCCTCCTTCTAAACATTCAACCAGTAGAAGAAAAATCCTAAAAGGAAAAAAAAAAAA